>WOXC01006387.1:0-208965 GCA_011680675.1 Gymnobelideus leadbeateri | reverse complement strand
TTTTTTTTTTGCATTTTGGAGGGCAATTGGGGTTAAGTAACTTGCCCAAGGTCACACGGCTAGGTTTCTGTTTGTGTGTGTGTTAAGTATCTGAGGCCGGATCCGAACTCAGGTCCTTCTGACTTCAGGGCCGGCGCTATACTCACTGCGCCACCTAGCCGCCCCTATCTTCATATTCCTGATAGCTAGAATAGTATTATACACTTAATAATTAGTCATTGAATTGAAGATAGAATCATAAATGTGTTAAAATAAACAGATTATTGAATCCTTTATCTGCTCCTTTAAAAAAAAATTAGAGGGGAGGCTAGGTGGTGCAGTGAGTAGAGCGCCGGCCCTGAAGTCAGAAGGACCTGAGTTCGGATCTGGCCTCAGACACTTAATGCATACACAAACAAACAAAAAAAAAACCTAGCCGTGTGACCTTGGGCAAGTTACTTAACCCCAATTGCCCTCCAAAAAAAAGCAAAAAAAAATTAGTCTGGGAAGGGCTTAGATTTTAAGTATTCAATAAGAAGCATTTTAAATTGTCTCTTAGTTGTCTGGATATGAATGCAAATGTGTCCTTGTGGATACAAATACAAAAATGAAACAGTCCTTGCCCCTAAGAACCTTATAATCTATAAAGGATGGATAAAAAGCATTTTTTAAGCACTTACCTTGTGTCAAGCACTGTGCTAACGCAATTATACACATATATGTATATACAAAACAAATAGAAGATGACTTTTAGAGGAAGATTAGAATTCATAGGATTATAGATTTGGAGCTAGAAGGGCTTCAGAGGCCATGGACTTCAACCTCCCTCATTTTAGAGATGAAGAAACAGGCTCAGAGAAGCCTGTCTTACCCAGCATCACACATCTAATAAATGTATGAGGTGGGATTCGAACTCCAGTCTTCCTGTCCCCAAGTCTGGCATTCTCTCCACCTTGTTACTTAGCTTCTTAGGAAGAGACTTCATATAGATGGAGGCACTTGAAGAAAATCAGAAATTCTAAGAGGAAGGTATGGGAGAGAGCAGATTGGAGGAAGCGATATTTTGTGGGACTGCTATTCTGGGAGGTTGGGTAGGGGAATAACGGGGGGAAAATGATTGTAACTCAAAATCTGGCGGAAATGAATGATGTAAAACAGAAGTTAATAAAACATTTGTTTAATAAAAAAAAAAAAGAAATTCTAAGAGGAAGAAGTGGGGAAGAAATGCATTCCAGGTTTGAGAAGCAGCCAGTGCAAAGTCATGGGAAATGAAGTCCTGGTTTGAGGAACAATAAAAATGCCAGTTTGAATGCTCTATATAGACATAATGAAGGGTGAATAAGGTATAGGAAAACTAGAAATGTAGAATAGGGCCATGGTGTAAAAGCCTAAGGCTTTTTATATCAACTAGATATTGATAGATATATGTAGATATCTACATAAATATAGATAATAGATTTTATAGAAAGCAGAGGCTATCTTTTATGTTCACTGAAGAAGTATCTAACATTGGGTTCTTCCCCCAATATATTTCCAAGTTTGAAACTTTAAAGCCTCCCCCCCCCCCCAAATTGACCAAAGTTGTTTGGCATTTTAGTTGTATAGCTTTTAATCTTATCTGTGGCATAAGTGAGGTATTAACTTTATGCAAATTGATTCTGTAATTATGTAATAAAAAGCAATACAGGTCCCTAACTTTCCCCCAAAGCTAAGCATTTGGGGACTCAACTGTGTTGCTTCATATGTTGTGGAAAAGGGGAAATTTTTTTTTCCTTTTTTCTTTCTTTTTCACTTCTTTTTTTTTGTCTTTATTAATTTGTTTGTTTACTTTTAGTTTACAAGATTCAATTCCACAATTCCTTGAGTTTCAAATTTTCTTTCCATCCCCTCCCCCCCATTACAGCATAAAAAGGGGAAAATTTTTTAAAAAGACATAATCCTTATGAAGTTAATTTTTAACTTCTATCTATCTGCTTCCAAGTATCCTTGACAATTAGAATGTGAATTTTCTAGGCTTTAAAATATTATTTATTACCTAGTCACATTTTTTTGGATTCTCTTTCATCTGTTCCCCAAGAGGAAGAGAAAAGAATCATCTTTCTATGTTCTTATTGACAGTCGAATTTTCTGTCTTCAAAGACCTTAACTTTGTTATGATTCATGGTTTCTACCCTGAGCTACTGTCATACCATCTCAGGGAAGCATACTGAATATTGTGAAAAGAATGTCAGAGGCCCCAATGTCAGAGCCCCATTTTTTACATAGGGGCTTTCTGAAAGCTGCATAATGTATTGAAAGCCTAGTACTGAGAGAGTCAATAAGCATTTATTAAATTCCTACTATGTGTTGGGCACTGTACTAAGGTTCAAAGACAGCATGGTGTAGGAGAAGGAGCACTCGACTTCAGTTTAAAAAGCACTAATTCAGTCCCTACTGTGGACAAGGCCCTGTGGATACAGACAGAAAGGGAACAGTCCCTGTCCTCAAGGAGTTATATTGTTCAGGAATTGGAGTGAGAGAACTGGAGACTGGGTTGTGGGCATTTCCAATTATGTGGCTTTGTACAAGTAACTTTTACTTCTTAGCACTTCAAGTTTTCTTGTCTGTAAAGTGAGAGGCTTGGACCAGATGACCTTTCAGGTCTAGGTTTTGTGACCCATATTAAATGAACTCTGAACAGCACCTTGAGTCTTTGCCTTTTCCCTCCATCTCCATCTTGGTGAGAACAGACTGTCTTGTCAGTATTGAACGAGCACAGGGGGCCAATTTTGTCACTGCCTGGAAATACAATGAAGGATGACTGCATTCAAATACAGTATAGTTGTAGCCTGACAGCTAAGTAAATATGGATAAATGATAATTTGGCCTGCTGGATTATACCGACATCTTTTTCTCAGGTTTGATTTATGCAAGAGTACTTTTCATTTGACTCCTATAAAATGTAGAGGTAAACATGCTTTCACTGTGATTTGAGAAAGGTAAACTGGAAAAAAAATCTTTTGTCTCAGATATCTTGGATAAAAGTGTGATGGCCAAGATATCATAGAGATTTGACAAAAATGTAGAAGCTGTCAGCTAGTAGTTAATAGTCAAAGAATATGAACAGTTTTCAGAAGAAATACAAACCTTCATCAATCATGACACAGTGCCCCCAAACTATGAATAATAAGAGAAATGAAAAAGAAGACATCTCTGAGGTTTCACCTCATTGACAGCATATTGACAGAGATGATAAAAGATGGAAGCAGTTGGTATTGGATGGAGGGGCTACAAAAGAGAGACACATTGTTGATGGTGCTTTAAATTGGAGGGGACCATGACAGGGCAGAGTAAGGAGATGGCTGGATGTGAGCATGATTGGAAGGGGATTTGGGGAAACATGGGGAAATTTATATAGGCTGGTATAGTGGGAAATGAACAGAACCATAGGAGAACAATACTATCCAACGATTTTTTTTTTTTTGGAGGGCAATTGGGGTTAAGTAACTTGCCCAAGGTCACACGGCTAGGGTTGTGTGTGTGTGTGTGTGTGTGTGTGTGTGTGTGTGTTAAGTGTCTGAGGCTGGATCTGAACTCAGGTCCTTCTGACTCCAGGGCTGGCGCCTTACTCACTGCGCCACCTAGCCGCCCCTATCCAGCAATTTTAATAATGTAAATGAAAACACTATAAAGGTGACTGAACTAAAAGACAATGGTTGACATTGATTCCAGACGGTAGATGAAATTGCTCATCTTAGAAGAGGTACAGGCTGCCACAGGTCCTGGATGTTGCCAGACATAGTCAAAGTGTCAATTTTCTTCACAGTGGTTTTTCTTTGTGAGGAAGCTTCTTTTGGAGTGTATATATGTGGAGAAATATCTTTGGAATAAAAAAAAAATAAGTCATCCATAAAACTTGAAAACAAAAAAAAGAAGGGAGGCAGTTAAGCAGTTAGCTATAGACTTTGTCAAGGTAAATCCCACTGAATTCTATCACCCTTAAAAATAGAAACTCAACATATTTACTTTTTAAAAATAATTATCCCATTTTTGGATGGATTTTGTTTTTACATATGTCACATTCATTTCTGAATAGTTACTTCCTTCTCCCCTACCATTTCAAAAAGAAGTTGGAGGTGGGAGCTGGGAGTAGGGGAGTGGTAATGGGTAACAGTATAGCAAAATTAACCAACCCATCAGCCATGTCTGACAATATCTGTAGTATCCCACCCCTATAGCCCTCTGCCTCTGTGATGAATGAAGGAGGTGCATTTTCTCAATCCTTTCCAAGGATAATTCACATATTTAAAGAGCAAAATCAAGTAAATTGTATTGTAAGTTAGGTAATAAAACAAATGATAGATGGAAAAATAACCACAGATGTGCTTGAGGAAAGCTAGTTTGGTTTTGGGTGCTGGTCCAGGAAGAGAGAAATATTGAAGGAAGAATTCATTTAGCGGCTTATGAATGATGGATTCAGCTAGTTATTTTTTCTGTCATTGTCTAAGTTATGTATTTTGGGGAGGAAGGGATAGGATTGATAGGATTTATATACATATAATCTCCTTTCCTTTTTTCATTCCCTAATGGAAGCTGTTCTTGAACATTTGAAATCATCAAAAACCTGGCTTTCTTTTAATCCAAAGACCTTGCATCATTGTTCTTCCCCCCCTTTGATATAGAATACAGATGAAGGTCCAGTCCAGGTAGGACAAGGACTAAATTTCATTTAGGTGTTCCACTTCTTTGGGAATTATTTATCAAAGGAATAATACATCTTTGTTATTTATTATAGTTATTGATGCTGTGGAACAGGACTGGCTTCTTAAAGGCTATGCTGGCAAAGTACAAGATCTGGCAGAACCGACACCATACTGGAAAAGCCTTAGAGTGCTGGCCCCAGGATGGACAGTAGATCTTTTATTTAAAGACCAGGTTGGCTAATTTGGGAGTGGTTTATCACTCCAATGACCAGATTATAAATTCTTGAAACACTGAAGGAAATAGATGCAATTATCTGGTGCTTCTGTCCAGTGGTTGTGGAATTCTTGTTAGAAATAAAAACGATAATAATCATATACATATAGCATTGTACAGTATGCAAAGCTATTTACTCATGAACAGCCCTGGGATATAGGTCAGGCAAGTGATATATTCTTCATTTTGTGGATAGAAAAAAAACTAAGTTTGAAACATGATGTGATTGAAATGTAATCATGTAGATAATAAGTGCCTGAGGCTGCATTCTGACCCAAATCTCTTTATTCCTGGACTATCCATCCACTTTGTGAAACTATCTTTTTAAATGCCAAATGGAGAGGTAGTTGTTTTGTGTTTCCCACCTAATTCTAATGCCACGTGTGTGCTTATGCTTTAAATAGACATTCCTTCCTTCACTTATTGGTCAACCATTTAAGTGTCCACTGTGACAGGCAGCTTACTGGAATGACTAGAGAGCCAATTTTAGAGTTCAAAAGTCCCAGGTTCAAGTTCTGTTTCAGACATACTGGCTATTTTTCTGATATGATCCTGGGCAGTCACCCTGAGCTAAATGACTGAATAAAATTCAAAGCTCTTTAACAAAGTCTTCAGCCTGTTTGAGGCCCTCCATAATCTGGTTAAGTGATTTGCCCAGGGTTCAAATTTGTACGCAGATCTGCCTGATTCCAGGCTTAACTCTCAAACCACTGCACTCCCATGCCTTTGCCAAAGCCATTTCCTTTGCTTTGGAATACGTCTCTTTATTTTCTCAGCCTTTTTATATCCCATTCTTTCTTTAAAGCCCTGTGTCTGTTTGTCACTTGTGAACATAAATATATTATTTTTTATTTTACTTAATTATGTATTTGTCCTATTTTCCTAGTAGAGTTGAAGTTTTAAATTATCTGTCATGGACCCCTTTGGCAGTCTGGTGAAACCTATGGACTTCTCCGAAATAATGTTTTGTTGCATACATTCATAATTGAAGACATGCTAAATTTCAGTTAGAGCAGGTCTGTACAACCTGCAGCCTTTGGGCTGCTTTTGACACACCAAAGGATTTCCTCTATATACAAAGGAGGTTTTCCTCTACACTTTTCCAAGGGCCACTAGAAATCATTTCACTTGCTGCAGGCGGCCCAAGGGCCATAAGTGGCCCAAGGGCCATAAGTGGCCCATAGGCCACAGGCTCTGTAAGCCTGAGTTAGAGGTTAGTGAAAGTAAAAGAAAGTTTTTTCTTTTTCTTTTTTAAACCATTCAAGTTTGTGGACCCCCTGAAATCTCTCCACAAACTCCTTGGGTATTGATGGACTCCTGGTTAAGAACCCTTGCACTACAGAGTGTTTCGTGAGGGCAAGGACCATGTGTTTTTTCTCAATTGCTTTATTTCCTTGAGTGCCCAACATAGTGTTCTTCACAAAGAAGGTATAGTGGAAAGAACACAAGATCTGGTGTTGGAGAACCCAATTTGAAACCCAGTTCTTCCATTACTACTGTATGACCTTAGAAAAGTCACTTCAATTTTATGGGGCCTAGTTTCCTCATGTGTAAAGTAAAAGTACTGGATTACTACTATTACCCATATTAATAGTAAAGGTTCACATTTCTATATTGCTTAAGGTTTCCAAAATGTTTTCTATACATTATCTCATTTGGCCCTCAAAACAGCCCCAGGGAGGTATGTGCTATTATTTTATTCATTTTGTAGATGAGGAGCCTGAAAGATTAAGTGATTGGAGTCCCTTAAGTGATAGATCATAAAGCTAATAAAGTGTTTGATACAGGATTTGAGCCCAGGTCTTCCCAGCTCCACGTCCAGTGCTCTGTCTGCACTGAACAATGCTAGTTCTGTCTTACTCTACAGCATGAATCCTGTGAATTATTACAGAAACCGAGTTCTCCTTTTAAAGGGATGTTTCTGTTCCTCATTCCCAAAGGGGGAACTCTTAACTTCAAAGCCCACGTAACATGGTAATGGGCATGGAACTCTAATGCATGTTTATATTCTGCTATCATCCTGGGGTTTCAAGCACTTCAAGTGTTATAAAGCAAATTTAGTATTAAGCTAATTATGCTGGTTCTAATGTACTTGGGAGCCCAAGGTGTTATAATTAATGCTATGCTAGCAGCCCTTTCAAATGAGGACAAGGCTAATTTTTAGGTCCTTCATCTGCTTAGTCCTAATTATGGCCATTTGGAAAGCTTTGGTGTAACATCCATTGATTTGTATCTATTTATTGGGCAATCAGGAATGAATGACCTGATGCCCAGCCTTTTCACCTATCAGATAGGACCCAGCTTTACTCACACCCATATTCTGCTTAGGCTTTTGCACAGCCTGTCCCTCATGGCTGGAGCTCTTCCTCTTCACCTCCACCTCTCCGAAGCCCTAGGTTCCTCAGGATCATGGTTTTATAGTTCTAGAGCTAGAAGATGCCTCAGGTGCCATTATTCCAACCCCCTCGTTGAACAGATGAGGAAACTCAGGCCCAGGAAGTTGAGTAACTTGCCCAGAGTAATAGAAGCAACAAGTATTAGAGGAATGGTTTGAATCTAACTCCTTTGACTCCCAAATTAGGGTTATTTCCATTGAACCAACCTTTGTTCAAAGCACAGCCAGCCTCTGCAAGGGGCTTTGGTCAGTTCCTCTCCATCCCACCCTTCCTGTTGTCCATTAACTCCCTTCTCTTCTTAAAATTACTTTGTCTGCCTGGATATTCTTTTCATTTACTTCTGTCTGCATTGAACAACACTAGTCCTGGCTTGCTCTACAGCATGAATCCTGTGAGTATTACAGAAGCCAAGTTTTCCTTTTAAAGGGATGTTCCTATTCCTCATTCCCAAAGGGATAGCTCTTAACTTTAAAGCTTCAAAGGTGTGTTGTACCCTTCCAATAGCTTGGGAGCTACTTGAAGGCAGGCATTATTTCCTTTTTGTCTTTATACGCTAGCACCTAGTATAGTATCTTGCATGTAGTAGGTGCTTAACAAATGTTTGTCAAACTGCATGAAGTAAAGATGGCTGGTAGCTACCAGTGGATGGGGGTAAGTAGCTGTTCTAATTGTCTTCTTACAAAAGCTTACCTTGGCCTTCCTCCTCCATGATGATGACCATATTGTTGATTCTCTGGTAGTGATTATTAGGACCTTTGGGTATAAGGATAAATTGTCAAAAGGTCTTGAATGTAATGCTGGGCTATAAGCTACATGTGAAAAAGCTAACATATAGTGGCAGCTTGATCAAGTTTGCTGGGCTGGTCAATCAGCCGGTCCAGTTTTAGACTGCATCATATACAAAATGGCCCTGGATTAGGCTAGGCATCATACTGAATACAGTCCCTAGTGGGAAAGGGTGGCAGCATCCAGGACAGTAGGAGATAGTTGCAGGCCCATGTCCTCTGGGATGTCTTTGATTCTGCTGTCTCCTTGTATCAATAATGCAATATTCACAATATCTACAGTAACTATAAATATGCTGATATGGTTATTAATCACAAAATATACCAGGATCTCTACATGGGGGACAAAGCTAGAACATTTATTCAAATACCAGAAAATTGAGTCCCAAACCTAGAAAGGCAAAGCCATCACAGTAGTCATGAAGTTGGCACACGTAGTTAATGTAGTAAACACCCACATTCTCAAGCCTTCAAAACAGAGCAGGCTACCTCAGGCAAAGATCCTCCTCTCCTCAGTCATGGCAACTGCTCAGTGTCCATGCAGCTTGCTCCCAGCACCTCTGGCCCTCCACAGTTTCAGTCCCTGGCAGTCCTCAGCAGGAGTCCTTAGCAGAAATTCTGGCTGGCTCAAAAAAAAGGAGTTCATGTTGTTGCCACTGCTGCCACCACCACTGCCATGCTTCCAGTCATGGCACACACTCTAGCGTGGCTCCTGCTTCCTCTTGCCCTACCCCTTCCTGCTACATCAGCAAGTTCAAGGGGCATGGAAGATCTTCAAATCCCATAACCATTACACCCCCTTCTGTGTAATATCCCTCCTCTTCTGCTGAAAGAGGGAAAGTAGGGGCGGCTAGGTGGTGCAGTGAGTAGAGCGCTAGGCCTGGAGTCAGAAGGACCTGAGTTCAGATCCGGCCTCAGACACTTAACACACACAAACAAAAAAACCTAGCCGTGTGACCTTGGGCAAGTTACTTAACCCCTATTGCCCTCCAGAAAGCAAAAAAAGAAAAAAAAAGAGGGAAAGTGTTGTCCAAGTTGCTCTCCATTTTGTCACCATTCATTTGCTCTACAAGGTCTTGCAATCTTTGCTCTAGCCTTATTTCTCCCTCAGATTTCATGGCCCTGATCTGACCTGTTTTTTCTTCCCCCTTTTTTTTGTTGTTTGTTGTTTGTTTTTGGTCACGTCTGACTCTTTATGACCCCTTTTGGGATTTTCTTGGCAAGGGTACTGGAGTAGTTTGCTATTTTCTTCTCCAGCTCATTTTATAGATGAGAAAACTGAGGCAAACAGGGTTAAGTGACTTGCCAGGGTCACACAGATAGTAAGTATCTGAGGCTGGATTTGAACTCAAGTCTTCCTGACTCCAGGTTTGGAACTCTGTCCACTCTGTCACCTACCTGCCCTGTTGGTTTTTTTTTTTTTTTACCTGTCCAGATAATTCTTCTCAATCTCCTTTGCCTTCACTGAATGAATTTGCATCCATTCAGTCTCCTTTGTTCATTGCTTTCTTCCTGTCCCTTTAAAGTATGGGTCCCTTCAAGATGTGCCTTTAGCATTTGGTTTTTTTTTTTTTAATATTCTTCCCTTGGGTGGACTTTAAGCTTCTTGAAGGCATGGATTATTTCTTTTCTGTCTTTGTATCCTTGCTATTCATTCAGTGACTTGCACATAGTAGAGCTTTAGTAAAAGCTTTTACTAAAGCACTTAAACTCCACTTTGCATCTACTGCTCTGCCTGGTTTCAGGTCTTGGAACAAGATGCTCCCAAGCCACGTATCCCCTATTTTCCTATTCCTCTCCCCCTTTTTCCTGTCTTCTGTGTTGCTCCCCCTTTAGATTGTAAGCTCGTTGAGGGTAGGGACTGTCTTTTTATTAATTGTATCCCAGTGCTTAGCACAGTGCCCAGCACATAGTAGGTGCTTAATAAATGTTTATCAGATTGGATTAGATGAACAAAAAAGTTTGTTGAGTTAATGGAATGTCATCCCACTTCTGACTTCGATTATTTGGTAAAAACCTATTCTCCTTGAAATCAAGACAGATGGCAGCTGGTGGTTGGAGGCAGAAATTCATCTGTTTTCTCTGTCATTTTCAGAGAAAGTGCTGCAGTTGTGCTTTACAGCAGCGAATTGCACAATCAGCCATGATGAATGTATGAGCATTTTTAATTAGTCTGCATGCCCTCTTTCTAATGCAATCAGAAACCTTCCATCTGAGTAGATTTAGAATCATTCATTTATCATCCTCAGAGATAGATAGAAAACCTTTCTCTTCCAGCTTCCAACTTAAAATCCTTGATTGAGAGAGGTTGTTTTATTTTTAAGTGCCCAGAGTATATATCTATAGGAGTAGACATTTTGAGTAGAAAGGCTTAAATTCTAATCCCAATTGACGTTAAAATATAGATAGTTTGGATCTTATAGGCTCATGGAGAGAATCACTTGAGAGACCATATTGTAGTGGAATAGAATATAAACTCCTTGCGGGGAGGGGCTACCTCCCCTCATTTTAAAAATATCTGTCTCTTTGGCCTCCCACAAGATCCTGGCAAAGCAGATTTTTAATAAATACTTGTTGATTAATAGAAAGATGACTGGATTGCACACCGTTGGGCCTCTGAGTTGAGATTCTCTTATCTAGACAATGAGAAGGGAGTTAGACTTGAAGATTTCTAAGGTTCCTTCAATGTTCTGACATTCTGTGGCCTTTACTACTCCTAAAGTTGTTTCTTCTCCTTCTTCTCCTTCTCCTCTTCCTCCTCCTCCTCCTCCTCCTTCTTCTTCTTCTCCTTCTTCTTCTGCTTCTTCTTCTTCTTCTTCCTCTTCTTCTTCTTCTTCTTCTTTCTTCTTCTTTCTTCTTCTTCCTTCTTCTTTCTTCTTCTTTCTTCTTCTTTCTTCTTCTTTCTTCTTCTTCTCATGGAGGCTCAATATCTTTTGTTTCAAAGTCTGGGTATTCCAGGGCAGATAGGTGATGCAATGGATAGAACACCATGCCTGGAGTGAGAGGACTTGAGCTGAAATTTGATCTGTCTGTGTGACCCTGGGCAAGTCACTTAACTCTGATTGCCTCAAAAAGAAAAAAAAAAGCATTCTAAATCTGAATCTCTGGAGATGATCTAAACAAAAATAAAGGTGACTACACTTATCCACAGTGATTAACCCAGTATGCTGCTGCTGCCTTTAGAGCCAGGAAGACCTGATTTCAAGTCCTACCTTTGACTCTTGCTTTCTTTGGGACTGTGGACAAGTGACTTAATCTCTTTCACTCCCCTGGCAACTTTCAACGTTGCTGTTCTTCATTGGTAGAGTAAGTTCCTAACCTGCAGCTCCCTTTGTTGATGAAATCCTAGATCCTGTTCAAATCCATATCTTTATCAAGGTGGTTCTCTATCTGCTGAGTTGATTCTGTGCTTTGGAGGGATTTATTGAATTTTATGATTAAAATGAAAACCAAATACTTTGGTTTCTAACTCAGTGAAGAAACCACTACAAAGAAAAAGGAACATTGACATGCCTGTTTGTCTGTCTTCAAAACAGTTCTTTAAAAAGAATAGTGAACTTCTAAAAAAAATAAAAACAAAAAGAAAAGCTAGAATTAAAAGTAAGGAGAGCTTCCAAGAAACCTCAGTTTTTACTAATTCACTGAGATTCCCATCTTTGAGGCATACCAGCTTGGAGATGTTTTTTCTTAATTCACTTCAACAGTTGAGAGATATTTTGACAAGTGTCACAGTGAAGCTGCATTTCCCCTCAACTCCCTCCTCCTAGAGAAGCACTGTGGGGGTATGGGAAGAGTTCTGGTTTTATAGTGATAGGATAAGTCACAAGGCTAGTGGATGTTGGAATGGAGACTTGAACCCAGACTCTGGCCAAGTCATTTAACCTCTTTCAGCCTCTGTGCCTTCATCCATAGTATGAGATAGAGAATTTTTGCTTTATATATCTCAGTATGAGGAATCTGCTTTGTACATCCTCAAGTATTGACATGTGAGTTATTAGACTGTGATCTTGTCTCTTTTTGTCTTGGTTCTAGATTCACGGTTTGAGTTGACAAAATAAAAATTAGCTTAGAACATCCTTTCTTCCTTGCTTGTCAATTTTCCTTCTTCATCATTCTTGTTAACTGAAGGAATTTGGGTAGTGGTAGCATCCATACTGCCCCTGATCCTGTGGGTGTGGTTTGTACATTCAATGGGTCAATTCTCTTTTCTTTTTCCTTTCAAGGATTAATCAGGACAGCCAACTCTGTTCTGATCGGTTAGTCTGTTATCTGGTCTACTTTGTGTGTCCAGAGCACCAGAGGACCATTAACTTTAGAGCTGGATGGAACCATGGGGGTCATCTAGACCAAAGGTATCCAACATATGGAACTTGGGCCCCATCGGGTCTGAAAGACTCCCAAGTGCTGCTGAACTAGATGAAAATGTAATTGGAAAATATTTAACAAGGTAAATAAAAATACAATAGAACATTGGTTTTAAGTCAGTATGTAGCCTGCAGGCATCTTTTATGTACAGTTTAATGGCCCCTGTTTCTATTTGACACTGCTGATCTAGACCAAACCTCCTTGTTTTGAATATGAAGAAGCTGAAACTCAGAGAGGCAGTGACTTGCCTAAAGTCACACAAGTAGTAAGTCACACAAAACCAGAATTTGAACTCAAGTCCCTAACTATACTTGACAGCCACCTCAGTCATCTTCTTCCCATACACCTTACCTGCTACTTGCCTACTGTGTGCCAGACACTGTGTTAAGTGCCTTGTTTGTTACTTACAACAACCTTGGGAGATAGGTGCAATTATTATCCCCATTTTATAGTTGAGGCCACTGAGTTAAGCTGAAGCTAAGTGACTTGTCCAAGGTCATACAGTTACTAAGTGTCTGAGGCCAGATGTGCACTCACATCTTCCTAACTCCAGACTCAGTGTTCTGTCTACTTGTCTCTAAGTGTTTTGGCTCCATCTTAAAGGATGAGATGGACACTATGACGGAGGGAGACATAAGGAGGAAGTGCATTCCAGGCAGGTGGGATGGTCATTGGAGGAGAAGTGTTAGGTGTGAGGAACAGCGAGAAGGCAATTTGCCTGGATATCAGGGTACATTAGGGAAAATAATGTCTAGTGAGGCTAAAAAGATAGGTTGGAGTCTGGTTATACAGGACTTTAGACAGAGAAGTTTCTATTTTGTCCTAGAGACAAAAGGAAGGCATTCAAGTTGATTGAATAAAAGTATCCCATGGCTAAAGCTGAGCTTAAGGAATGTCATTTTGACAGAAGTGTTTAGGATAGCCTAGATTGGAAGTGAGACTTGAGGTGGGGAGCCCAGTTAGGAGACTGTTGTAATAATATAGATGAAAGGTGATAAAGGCCTCATAGCTGTGTTCTTAATAGAGAGAAAGGGCCAGCCAGATGCAAGCTCTGACACACCCTAGCAATCTGCAAATGCTTCAGGTGTGTAGTGTATGATGTGCCTGTCAGAGAAGGACCAGCTTGTTTCAGGTGGGTGTGTGTGTGTGGAGAGGAAGGGGGGTCATCTCCAGAAACTTGGTCATAACCATCTTCTAAGTTGTAGAAGGAGCATAGCAGTGCCCAGGGGCAGCTAGGTGGCAGTGGATAAAGTGTTGGTCCTGCTACTGGGAAGACTCATCTTCCTGAGTTCAAATCTGACCTCAGACATGTACCAACTATGTGACCCTGGGCAAGTCACTTCATCTTGTTTGCCTCAGTTTCCTCATCTGTACAACGGGCTAGAGAAGGAAATGGCAAACCACTCCACTATTTTTGCCAAGAAAACCCCAAATGGGGTCCTGAAGAGTGAGAAATGACCGAACAACAATGAGTACCCAATTGATGAAGCCATAGATATGCAGAGTATAGAGATGGAAAGAATTAGCCCATCAGTCCATTCAGGAATATCAACCTAAGGCCCAGAGATTGTGACCTGCCCACATTCACATAGCAAGCAATAGCATAGCATTGATCCCATGATTCTTAAAACCCCTCTTCTTTCCACATGCTACAAGGATATAGTACAAACTCTGAATTTAACTTCTATCAGCCAACCTGCTTTCCCTTTATTTATACTGTGGTCAGGAACTTGATCAGCAGGGCTCTCCATATTCTCTACAACATGGTGCAGGTCCCTCAGGCCCTTGATGAGCTCTGTTTGAACACCATCAGCTTTAAGGACATGTTTTATGGTGGGGGGTTTCTTCCCCCCAGCCATCACAGCATTTCTTCGGCAGATACTCTCTACTCCTCTAATGTTGAGTTGAATTGTGCTCCAGGCAGATTTGGCCTCCTTTCCAGGAATGGCAACTGCCCTTCCAAATAATGAAAACAGCTCTTGATGATGAACTAGGCCACAGTGGGAATGGTAGAGCCTTGTTCTGTGGCATCCCCAGCTCAAGTGGGGATTTCCTCCCAAAGACACAGAATAGTAAGTTGAACCAAGAATCATCTAAAAAGAAGCTCTTTTCCCAACAGAAATAAACAAAGCTTTGAGAACAGGTGATCTCTAATTAGTCTTTTGTTGGAGCTCTTGTTGAATTTGCAATCAGGGCTCCTGCATGCTGTGGTCTATCTATTTTTAGTTGTCCAAATACTTAAAATATACTATCATTAGATACTAGGTCATGTCAGCATTTTCCCATTTCTCCTTGGGTACATGTGTGTCCACTGATTAGGCTTACTACAGCAATTAGAGTTCCACCTATGATGATTCCTTTTCAATCTGAAGGGCATTTAAAGTGCTTTGTTACTAGGAAATTTCATGTAATAAACTATGCTATTACAGGACAGTAGGCTATTATAAAGTCTCTCTCTCTCTCTATCTCTTTCTCTGTCTCTCCTGTGTGTGTATATCTTATAGAGTTCAGTGGACATAAATGGGAGGTTCTGGAAATGGACTATATTAATGAGATTTTAATTTTTGTTTTTTCAAGTTCCTATCAATCACAGTTGAATTTTCTTCCTACTTAAATAAAATAGGCTTATGTTAAAGAGTTAATTTTAGCATTTCATTAGAACGACATAACTTAACCTTGGAAATGTCTTGTGTATTTTGTTTTGGGTATAAGTAGAAGACTAGGAAGGAATCCATTTCTTTTATCCATTTACCAGATATTTAGTTACACTGAACCCAAGTGTTTTTCTTTCCCCTTCTGGTACGACAGCATGTGGCAAAGTATATATACAGTATTAGCTCTATGTTTAATTTTTAACCTACAAGGAAACTCATTTATAGTCCAGAACCAATAGCATTCATATGGAGGAGGAAAGTCCTTCTAGAATTACTTTTCCATTTATTCAGAAACATTTATTAAGTACGTACTACCTACAACTTCCTAGAGATTCAAAGATAAGATGAAAATCTGTTTTTATTCTCAAGAAGCTTGCATGGTAATGAAGAGGTACAGTTTTATCCCAATAAGTAAACACAAAGTAATGTTATTAGGTTGGGAACATTGCCTGCGGGAAGGATGAATTGAACCCCCAACCCTATTTATTTTATTTTAGTTATGTTCAATTAACAAGCATTTATTTTCTCTCATCTACCTTTCCCATCCCTCTTTTGGAGATGGGTGGGGTGGCATGGAGAAAAACAGAGGTTTTGTGACAAATATATGTAGTCAAGGAAAACAAAGTCTCTTCGAGTTCATCTCTATCACCAGGAATGTAGCATAATTCACCCTCAATTCTCTGGAATCATGATTAGACATTGCATTGGTCATAATTTTTAAGTGCTTCAAAATAGTTTGTTTTTAAAGTGTTGTTGATACTATGCAAGTTGTTCTTCTGGTTCTTCTCACTTCATTCTGTATCAGTTCATATGACTCTTCCCAGATTCTTCTGAAATCTCCATTTTCATAACTTCTTTTAGCACAATAGAATTCAATTACATTTATATACCGCAAGTTTTTCAACCATTCCTCAATTGATATGCCTCCCCTTAGTTTGCAATTCTTTGCCACCGCAAAGGAGTTGCTACAAATATATTTGTACACAGGAGTCCTTTTCCTCTCTTTGATGTCTTTGGAGCTATAGACTTAGAAGTGGTATTACTAGGTCAAAGACAAGCACAGTTTAGTGACTTTCGGGGCATAGTTTAAAATACCTTTTTATAAAGACTGGAGCAATGCTGTACCAAGACTGCATTAAAGTACCTGTTGCCATAGTGCCTTCAACATTTATCATTTTTGGTCATCTTTTTCCATTCTTATGGGTATGAGGTAGAATCTCAGATTTGCTTTAATTTTGACTTCTCTAATTATTAATTATCTGAAATACTTTTTAAAATGTGGCTGTTGATATGAATTGAACCTTGAACCTAATATAGATAAAATGTAGATGAAGCTAGGGATCATTAGTGAAAGGGATGGGGAGGAAGTACATTCCAAGCAGAAGCAAAAAATGGCATCTACTCAGGCAGTTTGACTGCTTAAGAGTGTGTGAGTAGGAACAATGAGAAATAAATGTGACAGTAGAATGGAGCCAAACTGTGATTAGCTTTAAATGTTGGATGGAGGAATTTGTATTTTATTCTAGAGGCAAGAGAGAGTGATTGCAAATCACACAAAAGAGTCAGGGAGTAGTATGCTGGGGACCTGTGCTTTAGGGAGATATCAGGTAGAGATGTCTTTCAGGCAGTTGGTGATGTGGGACTAGAACTCTGGGAGGAAACCAAGGCTGGATTGGGAGTCATCTGCATAATTGATGATAACTGAACCCATAATTGTTGTTGAGATCCCAAAGAGAGAAGCATTAGAGGAAGAACAGAAGATGAGGTAGTGCCATGGAAAGGGCTAGATTCATAGAGAGAGGACCTGGATTCAAAGAACTCAAAGTGCTAAATTTGGAACTGTGGGACCCAAATCTGAATCCTTGCTCTATTACTTACCCCCTGTACTATCATAGTCAAACAGTAACCTCCCTAACCTTCTGTTTCTTCATATGTTAAATGACAGTGTTGGACTAACACTCTCTGAGATCCCTTCCAATTATAATTTAGTGATTCTATATGATCACAGGAAAAGGAAGGGAAGAAGGGAGGAAGGAAAGAAGAAAGGAAGGAAAGGAGGAAGAAAGAAAATGAAAGAAAGATAGATGGATGAGGACAGAGTTTAGGAAATACCCACAGTTAGGACTTGGGTTGATCCTATTAAAGAGATCTTTTATGCTTTTTATTTGTTTTGAGGCTTTATGAGGCTTAAGATTTTATTACCATAATTTGCAGGTAATGCAAGGACCTTTCTGAGTATGGGCAGTTGCTTTTTGGTAATGACATCTATCTATCTATCATCTATCTATCTATCTATCTATCTATCTATCTATCTATCTGTTTATCTATCTATCTACACACACACACACACACACACACACACACACACACACACACACACACCTTGTAGAGTATATGAACTACCAGTGTCTGTCACTGAAATTCCCGTGTATAGACTCTGCCTTATGTTGAAGGGTCTGGTGTTGATTTAATGGTCTAACTTTAACTAGTTAAATCCTCTCCAAGGATCCTTAGCACAACAAACTGGTGTTAACAATTAGTCTTGGAGATAAAAGGGCAAATAACAGCATGATTTTTATTTTCCAGGCTCAAGGAACATCATTTTAATGAGCTAATGGCTCCTATTGGAATTAGTTATCATCAGTGAAATTATCAGAATATTGATGGAAGATGTGAATTTGAACTATAAACATCATTTACTAATCTCATTGTTACAGCTCGGTCATGGTTAGTGATTAAACTTTAGCCACAGCCCTAAAATTACGTTTTTAAAATCTCATTTCCTTGGAGAATTTCCTCTTATGAGACTCATGTCTGTGTCATCACCACCCAATAATACTCTACTGTGTTCCTTTATGGTTGTGGTAACTACCTGCTTTTATTCCTTTTAACAACAATGAACATTTCGGTTGAAGGGCAGACTTTTTATATAATGTCACTTTGTTCTGGAAGGAATAGTCTGTAAGTACACATGATTTTGGCACAATATTTTCTTTAGTTCATAAGGGTAATTAGATCAATCTCATCTTTGTTGGCATGCCCTAACTGCCCTTTTTAACAAAGAAGAAAATTAATATACTTTCATGCTAAAAGATCTTATCAGAGCTGAGCTATGTAGCAACCTTAGTCTTTGCCAAGTTTTTATTCTTTAACCCCAGTCATTGTCTTGTGCTGTATAATTCCTTTCTTTATAAAAACAAGTTTTATTGATGCCTTTTGTTTTTACATCCCAGTAATTTCTGGATGTTTCCCCAGCAAGCCTTTCATTAGTATCAAAGAAAAATGTTCAAGCAAAACCAATGGAAATAGAGACTTTATCTGACCACATATGCAATATTTCACTTCTAAAGTCTACCACAGATCCAACAAAAGGAAGTGCATTTTTTTCATCTCTTCTAGTGGACCAACTTTAATCATTACAATTTCACAGAATTATATTGCTTCAGGTTTACATTATTCCAGTTGTGTAGATTGTTCATTATGTGTATCAATTCATACATGTGTTTTTTTGTTTCTTGGAATTCCTTATACTTGATATTTCTTAGGATGTAATAATATTCTATCCTATTATATTCATATAACAAGTTCTTTAATTTTTTATTACATACTAGAAATCATCATTATGGATGGAGATGAATATCTTCATGTTAAAAATGAGTAGAAGAAAAAGGATTCTCTATGAAACTGCAAGCCTATCACATATAGCTCATATATATATATATATATATATATAGCTCATATATATATTTAATAATACACATTATTAAATTTAACATGGTATGCCAACATTTCTCTGTTTCCTTTATGAGCTTTTTCCTTTCCTGTGTATTTTTAAAAATGTTTCATTGATGTTCTTTCCTTTTTTGGGGTATTGCTGTCACTTCCCTTTATTCCCTAATGAAAACCTTCCCTTGTAACAAATGTGTAGAGTCAAGCAAAACAAATGTATGATGCATCAGTTATGTCTGAAAATGTATGACACATTTTGCACCTCTCTACCAAGAAGATGGGGAGGTTTCTGGAGTCCTGGTTGGTCATTGTATTGATCAGAGTTCTTATATCTTCCCAAGTTGTTTTTATTTACACTACTGTGTCCTACTCATAAGCATTTATTGAGTACCATAAGAGTCAGGCATTAGGCTAAGCACTGGGGTATAAAGAAAGACAAAAGGCAATCCTTGCTTTCAAGGAAATAACACTCTAATGGGGGAGATGACAAGGAAGCTATGTACACGATAAATGGGAAATAACAGAGGGAAGGCACTAAAACTAATAGGGGCTAGGAAAGGTTTCCTGTACAGTGCAGGACTCAGATGGAATTTGGAGGAAGCAAGGGAAGCCAGGAAGTGGAGATGAGGAAAAAGAACATTATGTACATGAGGGTTGGCTAGAGCAAAAGACCTGAGAGATGGGAAACAGCAAGGGGGCCCAAGAGAGCAACCAGGATGGTACAGGGCCTTGAGTCACGTCACATTGAGCCAGAAGACAAGATTCAGGGGAATTCATTTGCTTATGAGTATCTGAAGTTGTCCTGTTGGAGGAGCACTTAGCACAATGCCTTGCACAGAGTAGGTGCTTAATAAATGTTGACTAAATGACTGATGGATTGGGAGAGGGAGGACTAGCTTAGTATTTGGCCCCAGAGTGCAGAACCAGGAAGAAGCTACAAAAAAGGAAAATTTGAGGCCCAATGTCAGCAAAACATCTTAATTACAACTATTCAAAAGGGAAACAGTCTGCCTAGAGAGATGATGGGATCCCCCTCCTCAAAGGTCCAAAATGAAAGCAAGGCCAATCACCTGTTAGGCTTATTAGAATGAAGACTTCTATTGTGACTGGATAGGACTAGAGAGTCATTCTTGTGTCCTCCAACTCTCACATTCTGTTAATCTGTGATCTTTTTCCATAAAGGAATGGATATACGTAGATTTTTTTAAAATAGCAAAAACCTAACCAGGAGGCAGATTTCAACAAAACAAAAATCATCAAGAAATCGTAAGAGAAATGCGAATCAAAACAACTGAAGTTTCTACCTCACATCCATCAGACTGACAGAGATGACAGAAAACAAAAATGCTAATTGTTGGATATAGAAGGATAAGTTCACTAGTGTACTGTGGGTGAGGCTGCGGAACCAATTCAGTCATTCTGGACAGCATTTTGGAACTATAGCCAAAAAGTCAACAATCCTTGTCAATAAGAAATTTGGATTCTGTAAAAGCTACTGTTATTGAGCATATTCTCCTAGAAATCAGAGAAAAAGGAAAAGGAATCACATACACAAAAATATTTATAGCAGCTCTTTTTGTGGTGGCAAAGAATTGGAATTGGAAGGGATGCCCATCAGTTGAGGAATAGCTGAATAAGTTGTAGTATATGAGTGTAATGGAATACTATTATACTGTAAGAAATGATGAACAGGCAGTTGTGAGAAAAACCTGGAAAGACTACATGAACTGAGTATTGTAAGTGGAACAAGGAGAGCACTGTACACAGTTAACAGCCACATTATGGGATGATCAACTCTGATAGTCTCAGTTCTTAGCAGTACAGCGATCAAAGACAATTGCAAAAGATTAATGATGGAAAATGCTATCCACATCCAGAGAAAGAACTATGGAGGCTGAATGCAGATTAAAGCATACTACTTTCACTTTTTTTCTTTCTCATGGTTTCCCCCTTTTGTTCTGGGTCTTCTTTTGCAACATAACTAATGTGGAAATATATTTAATGTGATTGTACATGTATAGCCTGTATGGGAGGGAAAAGAAAATTTGGAACTCAAAATCTTATAAAAGTGAATTTTGAAAACTATCTTTACATGTAATTGGAAAAGATAAAATACTGTTAAGTGAAAGGGAAAAAAGAAATAAAGAACAATTTAAGTAGCTAATATATATATATATATATATACATATATATATTTAAACTAGTAATTTTTTTCTGTGGAAAAGAAATATATTGGTTTCCATAAACTGGGGGATAGATGGAAAAATTATGGCATATGCATATAATAGAATATTATTGTGCTATAGGAAATTATGAAAAAGAATGGAAGATGTATATGGATGGATGCAGAGACTTATTGACAAGCAATTTCTAGCTTGTCAATATCATTCTTAAACAGTGGCATCTAGTACTGAATATACAGGGTGTCCCTAAAGTCTGGACACATAGGAAATCTCAACTATGCATATGTTCAAGAAATGAAATGAATGAAATTTTCAACAACATTTTATTTAATTAGCATAAATTTTAGCTATGACAATATCACGTAGAATAAAAGCTTTCATTAGCTATTGGGGACTGTTTTCCATATTAATGAGATTAATTTAATTTAATTAATGAGATTTCCTATGTGTCTCCTATGACTTCCTATGAAATCTCATTTATGCTAATTAAATAAAATGTTGTTGAAAATTTCATTCATTTCAGTTCTTGAAAATTTGCATAGTTAATGAGATTTCCTATGTGCCCAGACTTTAGGGTCACCCTGTAGTTCTGTGTTCCTCAGGCAAACCCTGTTTGCCTCAATTTCTCCATCCATTAAATGGTAATAATAGCACCTACTTCCCAGGGTAGTTGTGAGGATCAAATGAAATCATTGTAAAGCCCTTCCCACGGTACCGGTACCTTGCACATATATAAATGTTTGCTATTTTATTTTTAGTGGCAGTATATCTGACCTCATTTACTTGCTAGTTGTGTGACCTTGGATACACCACTTAACCTCCCTCTGCCTCAGCTTCCTTATCTGTAAAACAAAGATAATGCCACCACCGAGGTTATTGCTAGGATCAGAGAGGATGGTATACATAATGCACTTTGAAAATCTTAAAGCACTGTACAGATTCTAGCTATTATTATTGGATTTTACCTTATTAGATTCAACTCAGTGCTCTTGCCTGTCAGCATCCTTTTGAATTCTGAATCTGTCATCTGCTGTGTTAGCTGTCCCTCCCAGTTTGTGTCATCTGAAGATTTGATGAGAATACTATTGGGGTCTTTATGTGTCACTAATAGACACATCTAGCCCCAGACCAAGCATAGAGTCCCAGGGCAGTCAGTCAGTAAGAGTTTATCAAACACCTACTATGTGTCTGGGCTGAGCACTGGGGATACTAAGAAAGGCAGAAGAATGTCCCTGCTCTAAAGGAAGTTACAGTCTAATGAGAGATAATATGCAAATATCTATGTACAAACCAGCTTAATTCAGGATACACTGGAGATGACTATCAGACAAAGGCTCTGGCATTCAAAGGTATAGGGAAGGGTTTCTTGTAGAAGGCAACATTTTAGTTGGGACTTGAAGGAAGGCAGGGAGTCCAGAAGCCAGAGAGGAGGAAGGAGAGCATTGTAGGCATGGGGGACAGCTATTGAAAATTCATGGAGTCACAGGATGGATTGTTTCATGTGAAGAACAGCAAGGGGGCTAAAGTTATTGGAGTCACAGAGTACATGGGAGCAAGTAGGGCACGAGAAGACTGGAAAGGTGGGTGTGAATCTGGTTATGAAGGAATTTGAATGCTGGAGGATTTTATATTTGATCTTGGAGGTAATAAGGAGCCATTAGAGGTTATTGAATAGGGAGAAGGCTGACAGCTGAGGGTGGCACCCTCCGGTCACACCTGATCTTAATGAAGGTAAATTGACAGTCAAGTGGAAGGTGGAGTATAGTTGAAGAGCTTAAGGCAGGGAATCTAACCAGCAGGCTATTGAAGTAGTCAAAATATGGGGCAATAAGATGTCAAAGGAAATAAAGGGAGTATGTATAAGAGACGTTAAGAAAGTAGAAAGTAGGTGGTGCAGTAAATAGAGCACTGGCCCTGGAGTCAGGACATCCTGAGTTCAAATCTGGCCTCAGATACTTGACACACTAGCTGTGTGACTTTGGGGAAGTCACTTAACCCCAACCGCTCTCCAAAAAAACAAAAATAAAAAAAAATAGAAAAGAAAGTAGAAATGACAGGACTTGACAACTAACTGTATATAAGAGAAGAGGATGATGGACAGCATCAAAGACCATGAAGGGGGAAAGAAGGATGCAGATTAACATGCTTAAATTTTTGGCAACTAAGAGATGATTGGTCACTTTGAAGAGAGCAATTTGAGTTGAATGATGAGATTGGAAGTCAGACTTGCAGAGTTAAGAAAAGATTGAGAGGACTGGAAATAGAGATATGTATGGTTGATATGCTTCTCAGGGACTTTAGCTACAAAAAAGAAGAAAGATATAGGATGATAACTAGTGGGAGTGGATGAATAAAGCATACAGATTTTTGAGGATGGGGGAGATGTTCTTACTTGTAAATGGTCAGAAGGCAGCCAGTAGACAAGGAAAGATTGAACATTAGTGAGAGTAGGGATACGAGAGAGGGGATTCTGTTGGAATGGGATCACTTGAACAGAGTAGAGAGGTTAGCATTGACAAGAAGGACTTCATGTATGAAGGAGGAGATAGTAGTAGGAGGCATTTGAGTAATGGGAGATGAGGGGAGAGGAGGTTACTCTTGGTGAATGGACTCAGTGTTTTCAATGAAAGATGAGGCATAGTTCCTAGCTGAGAGGGTACAGTGCTAACACAATATTCACAGCACTGATGGTGACTATGAATATGCCAGCATAAGGCTGAATCACAAAATATAACAGACTCTCCATATATAAGACAGAAACAGTACATTTATTCAGACACCAGAAAGCCAAATCCCAACACTAGAAAACTGAATTCCAGCACAAGAAAGTCAAATCCATCATAGCAACAAGGAAGTTAATATGCCTTATCACTGCAGAGAGCAACACCATATCTATAGCCTTCCCACAAATAAACACTCAGAAGACTGTCTCATTGCCTGTGTCCTCTCTTTCTCACTGTGCTAACTGCTCTGACTCCCAGCTTCCTCTGGGCTCTGCTCCACCTGTTCAGCAAACTCCTCCCAACACAGGCTCCATGTGATTGCATTTGGCCTGTTAGGGGGCAGGGAAGATCTTCAAATTCCCATTATCATTACAGAGGGTAGGAGAAGTGACAGTTTTGGGAGATTTGAGGAAGGATGAAAAGTTTTGGAAAAGTCACTGTGGTGAGTGGGATAGTGGTTGATTTGGGAGATAGAAAAGGCTTGCCTTGCATAAGTGAGGGCCCAGTTGAGATTGTTTAACATAAGTTTGTAGTTGTCCCAGTTGTCATGAATTTGTCATTTTTTTCCCACCTTCTTTCAGAAGTATGTGAGTAGGAGCAAAGGCAGCTGGAGACTCCTGCCGTGATCACATTGAAGCTTTAACAGCTAATCTTAGTCCAGCTATCCAACCAGTTCTGAGGCCATCCTTTTGAATTATTCCCTAAGCCATAGCTCTCCATCTTCTCTACAAGTATGAGATATTTTATCAAAAACTTTGTTAAGCTGTAGGTAAACTATATCCATAGGATTCCCCATCTGATAGCTTAGTGCTCTTGTCAAATAGTTGTGTCAAACAGCAAACTGACTGTAAATCATTTCTTTCATCAAAAACTTTCTTGGATTCATCCTTTACTTATCAGTTCTAGATTTCTTTTTCTGTTTGAGTCATTTATCCAGCCTCTTGGAAAGTGTTTTAGAAAAGTGTCTTTTTGGGCAAATAAATAGCCAAAGAATAATCTTTTTCATGTTGTATTTCTGCTTCTAATGAAAGGGAGAACTTTTAGGTAAAATCTCATCATGATGTAAATTTCACTTTTTTTTTTTCAAAGAGCAAAACTGTTTCTCCATCTCTCTTCTCTGCAGGTCTTGATTATCTTCTGAAATCAGAGTAGTTTGTTTAATCAGATTGATTAGGGCTGCATAACTGAACACTAGCCCTGGGTGGCGCAGTGGATAAAGTGCTGGGTCTAACATTAGGAAGCCTTGTCTTCCTGAGTTCAAATCCAGCCTCAGACACTAGCTCTGTGACTTTGGGCAAACCACTTAACCCTGTTTGTCTCAGTTTCCTCATCTGCAAAATGAGCTGGAGAAGGAAATTGGCGAACCACTCCACTTTGGTATCTTTGCCAAGTAAACTCCAGATGAAGACTTGAAGAGTCAAGCATGACTGAAAAATGACTGAACTGAACTTTATACTAGACTACAAACTCCATAGGGAGACTGAAAATCTCTGAGGGGACCATTGTGTTTGTCTGTATGTCTCCTTTGAATTGTGTGGTACACTGATAATTTCGGGATCTTTTTTACATATACAGTTCTAAATCTAAGATCCTCTGGGATTTTGTCTCACTAGGCTTTCTTTGCTGCTCATGTTGTTTTGGTCATGTTGACTCTTTGTGACTCTATTTAGAGTTTTCTTGGCAGAGATCCTGGAATGGTTTGCCTTTTCTTCTCCATTTCATTTTATAGATGATAAACTGAGGCAAATAAGGTTAAGTGACTTGCTCAGGATCACACAGCTGGTAAGTGTCTGAGGCTGGATTTGAACTCAGGAAGATGAGTCTTCCTGACTCTAGTCCTAGCACTCTCTGCACTATGGTGCCAGCTAGCTGCTCACTAGGTCTTCCAATGTACTGTTAATAGTAATATCTGTTTCTGTATGTTTCCCAAGAACAGAGTTGGCCAAAGTAAGTGTAGTATAGAGAGAACATTGGGTTTATAATTGGAGAATGTTCATTTGATCCATGACTTGGCTGTCTATTGTGTGACCTTGGATTTAACCTCTGGAGGCCTCAAGGTTCCTCAACAGTAGAACAAGGGTTTGGATCAGATGCTCTCTCAGTTCTCTGCCAGCTCTAAATTTTTTTTTTTAAGCAATTGGGGTTAGTCATTATTTATGTGTGGGTGCTCATTTTCTGAGGCCTGATTTGATCTCGGGTCATCCCAACTCCAAGGCCGGCACTCTTACTCTCTGCACCACCTAGCCGCCCCTTTTAGGGCAATTGGGGTTAAGTAACTTGCCCAAGGTCACACAGCTAGGTTTTTGTTTGTGTGGGTTAAGTGTCTGAGGCCGGATCCAAACTCAGGTCCTTCTGACTCCAGGGCCGGCACTCTACTCACTGCGCCACCTAGCTGCCCCTTCTAAATTCTTTATGACATCATAGTAACAAAGGAAAGAATTGGTTAGACAAAGTACATTCACAATCAGCTGGTCGTGTTCAGTCAGATCTTAGACCAATTGAAGCCAAAGCAAAGTTAATGTCAAATTAGGAGAAAGGCTAAAGATGAGAAGACACTGGATTGCAGCTTTAACATTTTAATCTGAAAAGTGGAAATGGGACAAAGGTTAAGGCCTTGCCTCTGTCACCATGACTACTTGCTGGTTTGTTGGTTGATTATCTAATCCAACAGGGACTTATTGAACATGGGCAAGGCATAATGCTAGGTGCTGTGGATATTCAGCTAGCGTGTATTTTTATTGTGGTTATTCAGTTCTTTTTCTGTTATGTCTGACTCTTGGTGACCCAATTTGGGGTTTTCTTGGCAAACATACTAGAGTAGTTTACCATTTCCTTCTCCAGATCATTTTACTGATGAGGAAACTGAGGCAAGAAGGGTTGAATGACTTGCCCAGGGTCACACAGCTAGTAAGTGTCTGAGACCAGATTTATTCTTTCCATTGTGCCACGTAGCTGCCTGACTAACACCTGTTAAGCACCTATTATGTGCTATAACCCATGCTAAACTCTGAGAATATGAAGGAAAGACAAAATATGGTCTTTGCTCTCAATGAACTCACAGACAGTGGAAGTTTTGGGTAGCTCTTGAGTGGGAGATTGGGGCAGGATTAGCTTGAGTGGAATGGGAATCAGGGATTGGGCAGTGGAAGATGTAGAGGAGAGTTTGAACACTGGCAACTGTAGGTTCAAAATCACTGGGATGGGATGGGGATGATAGGGTAGATGTATGTTAATTACTGAAGAATGAGTTCCAGGTAGTTTGGCATTATCCACAGGGCTTTGTCCTCTGGTGGAGTTGTTCTAGGGCATCTGGCAGCTGTATCTGTCTGGAAAGAGGGTGGGAGTAGGGCAGGGTTTGGTGGAGGGTGCACGGACACTGATAAAATAGGCCCTGAGGAGCTCTAAGGGTGACAGGCTGTACCTGCCTGGACCTAGATGAGGGGTCAACTCTGTGTATAGTTGGGAGAAGACAACATGAAAAAACAACCCTGCCTTCAAGAAGCTTACCTACTGTTGAATAAGATTATTTCCCACTTTGTATATATTTTATATGTGTAGTTATTTGACTGTTTTCTTTTTTTTAGATTTTATTTTTTGTTTTAAAATTTCTACTTAATTGTGTTTTATTTTTACCAATAACATGTAGAAGTAGTTTTCAACATTTATCTCTGTAAAATTTTGAGCTCCAAATTTTTCCCCTTCCCTCCTCTAGACAACAAATAATCTGATACAGATTATACATGTACAAACATATTAAAAATATTTCCATAGGGTAAGCTAGGTGGCTCAGTGAATAGAACACCCACACTGGAGTCAGGAGGACCTGAGTTTAAATATGGACTCAGACACTTGACACTTACTAGCTGTGTGACCTCAGGCAAGTCACTTAACACCAATTGCCTTGCCTTCCCCCCTCCAAAAAAAAATTCCACATTAGTCATGTTGTTAAAGAAGACTCAGAACAAGAGGGAAAAGCCACTAGAAAAAAATAAAAAACCAAAAAAAGTGAAAATAGTATGCTTTGATCTAGATTCAAACTCCATATTTCTTTCTCTGGGATGTAGTCAGCATTTTCCGTCATGAGTCCCTTGGAACTGTCTTGGATTTACTGTTGTCTTCTGAATTACAGTATAGACTTCGCTTTTTCCTTACTAAATTTTATTTTTAATTTATGGAATAAACCAAGCATTTCCATAACATAGTACAGTAAAAAATATGATTTCACATGAAATTGCAAATCTACTATACACAACTTGCTACTCCTTCCAAGTATGCAACAAAATTATCATGTATATTTCTTTTTTTCCTTCCCTTTCTGCCCTAGAGATGCTACTATTAGACACACACACACACAAATATATATATATATATATATATATATATATGTAATATTATTCTATATATACCTCTATCACTTCTTTCTCTGGATGCAGATAGCATCTTCTTCATATGTGCTTTCTAGTTAATTTGGGTATTTAAAATAGTCAAAATAACTTATCCATTCAAAGTTGTTCTTAAAACAATATTGCTGTTACTGTATAATTCTGCAAGTTTTGCTCTTCATTATTTTTTTTGTACATCATTGAGCTCATCATTTGTTATAGCATAGTAGTATTCCATCACAATAATATACCACAGCTTGTTTAATCATTCCCCACTTGATGGGTATCCGTTTGAATTCTAGTTCTTTGCCGCCACAAGGAGAGCCGTTATAAACATTTTAAAATGTGTGAGTTCTTTTCCTTTTTCCTTAATTATGTTGGCAAATAGAACAAGTAGTGGTATTGCTGGGTCAGAGGGTGTAGGTAGTTTAATAACACTTTGGGCATAATTCCAGATTGTTCTCCAGAATGGATGGATAAGTTCACAGTTCCACCTAGGGTGGCTTAGTGTCCCAGTTTTTCCACATCCCCTCTAGCATTTGTCACTTTCCCCCTCATTTTAGCCAATCTGGTAGGTGTAAAATGATATCTCGAATTTGTTTTAATTTGCATTTCTCTAATCAATAATGATTTAGAGCATTTTTATATGACTATAAATTATTTGGATTTCTTCATCAGCTAACTGCTTGTTCATCATTTGACCATTTATCAATTGGAGAATGACTCATATTCTTATCGATTTGACAGAGTTCTTTATGTATTTTAGATATGAGACCTCTATCTATCTGATAAATTGTCTATATGTTTTTTTCACCCAGTTTTCTGCTTTCCTTCTGATCTTGGTTACATTTGTTTTATTTGTACAACCCCTTTTTAATTTACTGTAATTGAAATGATCCATTTTATACTTAACTTTTTCTCTCTGTCTCTTGTTTATTTATAAATTTTTTGCCTGTCCATAAGTCTGACAAGTAATATGTTTTTCCTGTAAAGTCTCTCTTTCTATCTAGGTCATGTATCCATTTTGACCCTATCTTGGTAAATAGTGTAAGATTTTGGTCTATGCCCAGTTTCTGCTATACTGCTTTCTAGTTTTCCCAACAATTTTTACCAATAACGAATCCTTTTTTTTTCTTTCCAAATAATGAAACTTTATCACCACATCTTAAGTCTTTACACTTGTCAAATATAAGGTTATTATGTTTATTTGCTGCTGTAAATTACATGTCTGCTCTGTTCCAATGATCTGCCTTTCTATTTCTTAGCCAGTGTCAGGTAGTTTTGATAATCACTGCCTTATAATATAGTTTAAAATCCGGTGTTGCTAAATTTCCTTCCTTTACATTTTTTCATTATTTCATTTGATATTCTTGACTTTTTGTTTATCCAAATGAATTTTGTTATTATTTTTTCTAATTCAGTAAAATTTTTTTTTCTTTGGTAGTTAAATTGGGACAGCATTGAATATATAAATTAGTTTGGGTAAAATTGTCATTTTTATTATATTGGCCCTGCCTCCCCATATAGACATACGTGTGTGTGTGTATGTGTGTATACATCATATAGACTTCTTGAGGATAGACATTGTGGTTTTGTCCTTTTTAGTATCCTTGGGGCTTTGCTTAGTTCCTGGAGTATAGTAAGCCCTTAGTACTTGGTGTATGTTTACTATCTGGCTTGGCTTCTGGGTTTTCATTAGTGGTAACAATTTTCATAGAATCATGGAATTTTAAAACTGGAGAGTGTTGTAGTGATCAGTTGAGCCAACTCCCTTGTTTTATTGATGAGGAAACTGAGGCACAGAGAAATTAAGTGACTTTTCCAGGGTCAAACTCACAGGGAATTACTGACAGATCTGGGACTAGGTGACTTTAGGGGTCCTGGCTCACAGTCTAATGACCTTTTCCATAAAATGCCTTCCTTTTGTTCATAATCCCCTATATTCTTTATACCAGGGAAGATTTGTTCATCACCAGGGGGTATGAATGGTCTCCAGTTATTTTCAGGAAGGGTTGAATGATGTTTGATTGATCCAGTCTGCCATTCTCGATTGTTTCAAGTTTTTCTTTCTTTGCCCCACCCACTTTTTTTTTTAGCCCATTCCTGCTGCTCCCCCCCCCCCCCCCAAGCTTTACCAGTGCTGATCTCAACCCAGAGAAATCTAGGGAATAAAAATGAAAATTATTCTTGAAGATCAAATGTCACTCTCTAGAAAGGACAGCCACAGACACAAAACCATGGATATTTCTAGTCATTGCAATGTTTGTAATGACTAAGCAATGTTATTCTTTTTTTTTTCTTTTAAAGAATGTTGGGGGTGGCTAGGTGTCACAGTGAATAGAGAACTGGCCCTGGACTCAGGAGGACCTGAGTTCAAATCTGGCCTCAAACACTTAACACTTATCAGCCATGTGACTTTGGGCAAGTCACTTAACCCCAATTGCCCTGCCTTCCCCCCTCCAAAAAGAAAAAAAAGAATGTTTCTATTTTATTTTGTCTCAATTAAATGGAAAAATAACTCTTAACATTTGGTTTTTAGAGTTTTTTGAGTTCCAAATTCCCCCCCTTCCCCCCACCTTTGAAAAGTAAGGCACTTTATATAGATTATATATGTGTAGTCATGTAGAACTTATTTCCATGTTAGTCATGTTGCAAAAGGGCAAAAAACCCCACAAAATAAATAAAATTTAAAACACAATTATGCTTCAGTCTGCATTCAAACTGCATCAGTTCCTCCTCTGGAGGTGGATAGCATTTTTCATTATGAGTCCTTCAGAATTGTCTCGGATCATTGTATTGAGAGAAAGACTAAGACCTTCCTAGTTGATCATCAAGCAGTAGATTAGTGTTCTTCTTTAGTGAAAAGAGCATTACATTTGAAAACGAGAGGGCTTGAGTTTACTGACTCTAATGCTTTGTTTCCTGTGTGATGCTGGACAAGTCGCTTTTCCTCTGTGGTCTCAATTTTCTCATCTCTAAAATGTTGGTGTTAGATTAGATTACCTCTAAGGTGCCTTCCAGCCTTAAATCTATGACATTACACTCTTGCCTGTGTTCTGCCAGAAAGTTTTGTGCCTTTCCTTTTCCCCCATCTCAGACATGGAGAAAAAAGCATTTCATACCATATAAGAAGTCCAGGCTAGCTAATGCTAGTTGACTAAAACTAAAATTTGTTAGCCTTTGTACCAGTTAGCACCTTAATGCCTTAGTCTTTAAAGTATGTTTTTTTTTTAAATTACTATCTTGTTGATTTTTAAAAAATTGACTTAAGTCCTGAATATTTTGCCTTCCCTCCATTCTTCTTCCCTGCCATGATCCCTAGGTAGTGAGCCTTTCTTTGCAACAAAGAAAACAGCTAAAGAAAACCCACTAACATTTGGACCATGTCTGATAACATGTTCAATATTCTGTGCCCATCTATACTTACCCTCTCCAAGGAAAGGAGGGAAGTCCAGTCTTAATACAGTCTTGCTTTATAGGCCTTGGGAGTACAGGCTTCACTTATTACCTACATAACTCAGCTGCCCTTGTTCTCATGTTGAAATCAAGGACCCTCATTTTCTTAGGAAGATTGGAGCAGTTAGAGATCTCCAGAATAAAGGAGGAATGAAATTCTTCCCGTAAGAAGTACTGTCTACTAGAGGATATTTTTACAGGTTAAGCCCTGGATCTTGCTTTGGTTTTGTTCCTTCTCTGAGGAGGGTTTTGTGTGTGTGCACATACGCACAAATACATAGTCTTTCTGTTCCCTCTTGAGGCAGCTATTTGGCAAAGTGGATGGAGTGCTGGGCTTGGAGTTGGGAAGATTTGAATTCAGATGCGCCCTCTGAACTTAGTAGATATGACCCTGGACATGTTGCTCAACCTATTTACCTCAGTTTCCTTAATGGTAAAATGGGGATTATAAGAGCACCTACCTACCTCTTTGGTTTGTTGTGAGGATTAATTGAAATAATTATAAAATTCTCAAGATAGTGCCTGGCACATAGTAGGTATTTAATAAATAATTTCCTTCCTTCCTCTTGGTGTGTCAGGTAGGGGGAGCTTGACTTACTAGGATAGATATTTTCAAAGCAATTTCAGATACTCAAAGGGAAATAAAATCACATGAGGATGAATCCACATCTCTGTGGTTGGTTTATCAGGATTAAACAATCAATTATTGATTATCTGCACTAACAGACAGAAGTAGAGGCTCAAATTGTCTAAGTCAGAGTAAATCTCCAGGGATCGTATTTTTATGTGATTTATTATTTTCACCAGTAGATTTAACTTCCTAATTATATTTGCTTAGGCTGGTATTAAAATTAACTTGCATTGCCTGCATGTACATTGACTGACTCTGTGACTGTGTGTGTGTGTGTGTGTGTGTGTGTGTGTGTGTGTGTGTGTGTGTAGTAAAGGGTTATATTGAGTATCATAGAAAAGCTGGCTCAGAGACTATAATTTGTTGTGGATACAGCAAATCCTTTATACTCAATTGGACCTTTCTTTGGAAATGAGGAGTGGAATGCAGGTCCAAAGACCATCACTAGTGAAGTGTGTAGGGCCCAGGGCCAGCTCTAGGGCTGTAGAGTCAGGACAATCACAGGCAGTTAGATGGCATAGTGGATAAAGTACTGGACCTGGGACTTGATGGTTGTGTGACTCTGGGTGAGTCACTTAATTTCTCTTCCTCAGTTTCCTCAGCTGTAAAATGGGGATAATGATAATACTTCTCAGGGTGGTTGTGAAGATCAAATGTGATAGTATTTGTTATTTGCTCAACTCAGTAACCTGTCATGTATGGTAGGTACCTAATAAACTCTCCCTCCCTTCCTTCCTTCCTTCCTTCCTTTCTTCTTTCCCCCTCCTTCCTTCCTTCCTTCCTTCCTTCCTTCCTTCCTTCCTTCCTTCCTTCCTTCCTTCCTTCCTTCCTTCCTTCCTTCCTTCCTTCCTTCCTTCCTTTCCTTCCTTCCTTCCTTCCTTCCTTCCTTCCTTCCTTCCTTCCTTCCTTCCTTCCTTCCTTCCTTCCTTTCTTCTTTCCCTCTCCCTCCCTCCCTCCTTCCTTTGTTCCTTCCTTCCTTCCTTCCTCCCTCCCTCCCTCCCTTCTTCCTTCCTTGCTTCCTTCCTTCCTTCCTTCTTTCCTTCCTCCCTCCCTACTTTCTTTCTTTCTTCCTCCCTTCCTTCCTCCCTTCCTTCCTGTTGTATGATGTTGTGGACAGAGCACTGGACACAATTTGGGTTTAAATCCTAGCATTGCTTTTATTACATCTAGACAGGCCTGGTATTCAGGCTGAGGAAGGTGACAGTGCCACTTTCACCCTGTTCTTGTCTGAATACAACTGCCATGTTATGTTCAGTTCTGTATTAGAAGGGCTGTCAGGTAGAAGAGGGATTATATTTATTCTGCTTGACCCCAGAGGACAGAACTGAGAACATTGGTAGAAGCTGTGGAGAGAGAAAAACCCAGAAGTACAGCTCTTATCCGGGAGTAGAATGGGCTGCCTGGAGATGCTTCTTTATCACTAGAGATCTTCCACTAGAGCCTGGATGGTCCCTTGTGGGCAGGTTGGGTTAGATGGCCTCTCAACTCTTTTCCAGCTTTTTCTTTTGTGACACTACACCTACATCACTTTACCTCTAGGGATCTGAGTTTCCTTACTGGTCAAATGAATGACTTGATTTTGATTTGGGGCAAAATTGTAGAATCTGTTGCCTAAAGCAGCAGTACTAAAAGCATGGTCCATGGACCCCTGGGGGTCCCTGAGATAGTTTCAGGTGGTTCATAGGGTTAAAGCTATTTTCATAATACCAAAATGTTATTTGCCTATTAAAATGCACCTCCCTTTTCCAACTTCATATTTGTATGAGACCAGATTTTTTTTTTTTTGCTTTTTAAAGGGCAATCGGGGTTAAGTGACTTGCCCAAGGTCACAAGGCTAGTAAGTGTGTCAAGTGCCTGAGGTTGGATTTGAACTCAGGTCCTCCTGACTCCAGGGTCAGTGCTCTATTTACTGGGCCACTAGCCGCCCCCCAAGACCAGATTTTCTTAGGCAGTGAGGCAGTGCAGTGGATGGAGTGCCAGGCCTAGAGTTAGGAAAACCTGAGTTCAGATCAGGCCTCAGTCATTAACTTGTGACCTTGGGCAAGTCATTTAACCTTATTGTCCTCAGTTTCCTCATCTGTAATGTGAGTTGGAAAAGGGAATGGCAATCCGCCCTAGTATCTTTGCCAAGAACCCCCAACACTGGGTCAGAAAGAGTTAGAAATTCCTGAAGTGACTGAACAACAAAAGATTTTCTTCATATACTTCAATCAAAACAACATTGCAACGGACTAAATGCAGAAGCAGATCTGAGAATATAGCTTCCTTCTTTTAAGTCAGATAGAGATTTGAAAAAATACATAAAACAATGCCATTCTTCTCTCCAATTTTTTTTTTCTTTTTGGAGGGCAATTGGGGTTAAGTGACTTGCCCAAGGTCACATGGCTAGGTTTTTGTGTGTTAAGTGTCTGAGGCCTGATTTGAACTCAGGTCCTCCTGACTCCAGGGCCGGTGCTCTATTCACTGTGCCACCTAGCTGCCCCTTCTCTCTAATTTTTAAAGTTATTTTTAATTAAAAATCCATGTTGGTATATAATAGGTTTATTTTTGTTCTTTTAAAATAACTTAATACATATTTTGAATTTTTTTATTTTTATTTCTAACATGGTAAAAATTGGTATAGCTCATGTAAACAAAAGCTCTTTAGTATGCTCAATACTTTTTAGGAGTGTAAAGGGATTTTGAGGCCAAAAGGTTTGAGACTCGTTGGCTTAAGAAATAGTAAACATTTAGAACATGTAGAAAAAGAGAGAATGCTAAAAAGGAAAAAAAATGAATCCAGATGGCTTCATTAAGACCTGGTCATGCCAGAGTAATCTCATTTCCTCTTCTAACTGTTTTACCATGCAGATAGATTAAGGAACTGCTGTAGATTTCACTAGATTTTAGTGAAACATTAAACATGGTGTCTGGATCATCAATAGAGACATAGGGTAGAAGATAGAAGAGTTGGGTGGATTTTAACTTACTGAGTAAGGCTTCCAAGAGTAGTCAATAGTGACTGAATTTTAAATCAAACTAATTAACCGCACTCCACTCCCACCCAAATCTTCCTTTTTAAAAGGTGTCAAATATACTCACATGAAATTGAATGATCATGTTTTTCTTGAATTAACAACAGAAACAACTAACAACTCCTCCAAGTGTTTTTCACATTCTCATCCATAAATTTAGGGGAAAAAAAGCAGAAGCAACTAATCTTTGATCATTTAGGTGTGTATGAAAATTTTTATATACAAATATTTAAATTTATAGACTATAATTCCATGCCTTATTGATCAGCCCCAGTTGCATGTAGGGGAAAGAGGAAAGTATTCAGTGTCAGCATTTTGATAAATATGTGTCTCTCAGTAGTTTTTAACATCCCCTTACTAGGGCTAAAGTACTGAATTGGGATATATTAGGAAAAGCTTGTATACTAGAAAGTATCCAATAAAAGCAATATGCCTCAATAAGGGAATGAATGTATAACATTTGTTGGTTCCTCTTTTCCCCCTTCCTTAGACAAAGCCATACAATCATGTGGGTTCTTACTCACAAATATGTGAGTTAGGGGGCTCTGGTCAACCAACCCCCAGAGACTGGGAACAAGCCTGGAAACATTGGAAAAATGTCTGTATAAACTTACAATGAGTGCTTGGCTGCTATCCTTCCCAGTCTACCTTGTTACATGCTCATTCCTGGGGGGAAAAATTGTGTGTGTGTGTATGTAAGTTGATATTCCTACTTTGTGGTATGTGCTTTAAAATATTCCTTCAATTCTGTAATCCTAGTGTTGTTGGTACTTCACCCCTAGACTCTGGAACCTTCTCCCAGACCCATTCCCCTATCATCAAAACATTCTACATCCAGAACTGGAAGGGATCTCAGAGACTATCTAGTCTAAGCCCCTCATTTGACAGAGGAGGAAGCTGAGACCCAAAGAAGGCCAGTGACTTATTGAAGGTCACAGGTAGTAAGTGACATTCAGGAATCAAATCCAGGCCTTTCTATCACCCCATAACTGCATAGGGTTGTAGATTTAGAAAAAGAAGGTGGTGTAGTCTAGGTGTTTCACTTTACATATAAGGAGCTTAGTTTAAATGACTTGCCTAACATCACACATCTAGAGAAGGGGAAGGAAAGAAGCATTTATTAAACACTTTCTATGTACCAGACTCTGTCCTGAGAGTGTTACAAATATTGTCTTATTTGATCCTCACAACACCTCTGGGAGGCAATTTACTGTTATTATTCCCATTTTGTGGATGAGAAAACTGAGGCAGAGGTTACATGATTTGCAGTTTAAGATTATATATTTGCAGTTTACAGATTATGCAGTTAAGCAAATTTCCAAGGCTGGATTTGAACTCTCATCTTCCTGACCAGGCCCAGCATAGATCTCTGTGCCACCTAGACAGTGTGTAGCAGAACTGGGATCTGAACTCTGTCCAGTAACATCAAATTTGATACTCTTTCTATTCATTGCATTACCAGGTCTTCCATGTATGGGACCTATGGTGTTGATAAAAACAGCTCCTTAGATTGCATAGAATGTTGGTCCTTCATTCTTTGGGGCCAGATTGCTTTGGGCCACATTGCCTTAGAGTTGACCAACGGAACAATTTTATCACCTTCCAAGTAAACTCAGTATACAAAATTTCATGCTTATAGAATTAATAAGTTAAGGAAGGGTCTATGCCTTTTTTTTTTTTAGTGTGAAATATGCTTTTAAAATTTCAGCCTGTTTGTATTAGAATTGGGATGCCCATTAATTAGGGACTGGCTAGGCAATGGTACACAATCATGGTACATGATTGTGATATACTATTGTGCTGTAAAGAAATGATGAAGAGGAAGGTTTCAGAAAAATTTGGGAAGATTCCTATGAACTGATGAAGAGGGAAGTGAGAAGAACCAGGAGAAAGTTGTACATAGTAACAGTAATACTGTAGAATTAACAATTGTCAATGATTTAGCTATTCTCAGCAATAAAATGATCCAAGATAATCCCAAAGGATTCATGATGAAAAAATACTATTCACCTGCAATGAAAGAACTGATGTCATCTGAATATAGAAGCAGCATATTGCCCCGCCCTGTCCTCCCCTCAGTATGCCTCACCCAAGCCCCACTTGGTCATTGTTCAAGTGCTGATTGGCTTTGAGTGAATGTAAATAGCAATTGTTTCTGTTTTGGGCAGAAATTCTATAGGTCTCCCCCTCCCAGATAGATTTTTTTTTTTTTAACTAAGAGGCTATTCTCTGCCTCATTTTTTACCTAACCTTAATCACTAAATGGGTGTTGACTTGGGCAAACTGAGACCTCATAAATATCTTAGCTTAAAAAGGCCAACGTCTCTCACTGCATCCTGGGCCATCTCCAGTCATCCTGGTCTATATCTGGCCACTGGACCCCAGAGGAGAAAGTGAAGCTGGTGACTTTGCACAGCCCTCCTTCACATAAATCCAATTCACTTACATGTCATGGCATCACCTTCCTGATGTCCTGGTTCTCTTAGAGAATGAAGGACAAGCAATAAACCAAAGAAGTCACAAGTCTTGTTTTGGGTCTTTCCCTGACCCCTCCTCAACATCTTTAGTATAGTTACATGGTTCTATATTATTGCATTGTTACATGTCCTTCCCGCCTCTGGAATCCAGCTGCCTTCAAGGCCATCTTGGCCATGAAGCTGTTTCCATTCCCTTCATTATATTTACTCAGAATATCTTTTGTATCTAAAGGCATGTACCTATTTTTTCCTCTGATACACTGTTAGCTCCTTGACAGCTGACTCTTTTGTTTTCCCTTTGTTATCCTCAGCACCTAGCAGAGTGCCTGGCCTGCTTAATGAGTGGGTGCTGATGCTGTTGGTGGAGCATCAGCACCCACTGATGCTGCTGGTTACAGCATCAGTACTGGTGAAGTTACAGTTCATCTCTTTGTTATGTCATTATTAACTATAGTAACATCATAGTGATATCTTATTAACAGCAGCTAACATTGTGTTTTATATATAATATATTATCTCATTTGATCCTTATAACAACCCTGGGAGGTAGGTGCTATTATTATCCCCATTTCATAGATGAAGAAACTGAGGAAAACAGGGATTAAATTGTTTGCCCTGGATCACACAGTAACTAAGTGTTTGAGACCAAGTTTGAACTCAGGTTTTCCTGACTCTAGTACTGGTGTTCTATCTACTGTGCCACCTAGATGCCTTAATGTATTATTAATATACCACTAACAGGACCGCCACTATCGTCCCCACCGCCCTCCTCCTTCTCCTCTTTACCATTACTACCACCACCACTAATAATAATACTGCTGCCACCAGCATTACCACCAACACTACTACTACTTCTACCGCTGCTACTCAATAGAGAAGGAAGACAGCAGCAAAGTTTTGATAGCCACAAGTTTAGCTATCTCCACCCTCCTTTATTATTATTTTTTTTTTTTGAGAGGGGAAGGCAAGGCCATTGGGTTTAAGTGACTTGCCCCAGGTAACACAGCTAGTAAGTATGTCAAGTGTCTGAAGTCAGATTTGAATTCAACTCCTCCTGACTCCAGGGCTAGTGCTCTATTCATTTTGCCACCTAGCTGCCCCTTCCGACCTTTATTTTGATCAATCTTGTTTTATTTTATGTGTTTAGGGAACTTTGGGTTTAGGAAAAAACCGTCCACGAATATAGATCAGCAAGTCACATGTAATGTAATAAATAGGTCTTAGAGTTTTGGCAGGGGAACTGAGTGGTTATGTCCCTGGGACAACACAGTCAGAAGCCATACCTGAATTGAAATCCTTTCTTTCTAAGCCAGGCGCCCATGTAATACACACTGCCTCCAATAGACATCTCTCTCAGGATCCCTTTATATTGGAGAAATTTCTGTGGTTCGGTGTTGTGGGGAGGGGATGGTAGAAAGAGTTGGAGAAATACCACAAAAGAAAAATGAGCATCCTGCAAAATTATTACCTACAAAAGTAGGGTTAGTACATTCTTGGAGGTAGTTATTGTTATGACATAAACCATATCATGGGCCTGGCCCCTGTTGGAATTGCTGCCTCCTCAAAAGTTTTTACCTTTAGTCATTGGGTCTTAGACAGACTTAGGGCTGTAGAGGAGCACTGAGGTCACTCAGGTCAACCCCTTTATTGTATAGATGAGGAAACTGAATCCCAGAGAGCTAGAACTTGCTTGTTTGAGGCTGTACAGGTGAGTGGCATACCTGAGCTCCGACTCCTTATTTAGTAATCTTTTCACTACTCCATTTGCTATTTTTCTCTCAAAACATAATCTCAGAACATAAGTCCTGTGAGTGACTTGGGTGAATTACTTAAATTCTGGGCCTCATTTTGGAGTTACATGACATGTCAGGGCCCTTACTGCTCTAAATCCAGATGATCTGCATTTGTATAATTTAGGAAATAGGGGGGTGGCTAGGTGGTGCAGTGAGTAAGAGCATGGCCCTGGAGTTGGGAGGAGCCAGGATCGGTTTTGGCCTCAGAAAATGAGCACCTACACATAAAAATAACTAACCATATAATCTTGAGCAAGTTACTTAACCCCAATTGCTTAAAAAAAAAATAGGAAAATATGATTTGGTGTATCAAAACTTAGGCAGTACCTACACAGCTGGATGGCATAGGTATAGAGTGTTGGACTTGAATCAGGAAGACTGGGTTCAAATGCTGCTTTAGATACTACTAGCTATGAGACCCTGGAAAGACACTGTCAGCCTCAGTTTCCTCAGCTATAAAATTTGCATAATAATCCAGCTATTCCTCCCACATTGTGACTTTCCCTATCATGGTTTTGATATATTGAAGGCTGTCATAACAAACTAAATGGGAATTTTGAGGGAGTTTTATAGAAGCTGCCCATAACATATGCAGGGCAACAGATGACACAGAAAAAGTTTAGAAACTTAAAAAAGCATAAAATATATGTATAGCATTGTATGATATCAATATGTTTTATCTTTAGGGGCGGCGAGGTGGCGCAGTGAGTAGAGTGTCGGCCCTGGAGTCAGAAGGACCTGAGTTCGGATCCGACCTCAGACACTTAATGCACACACAAATAAAAACCTAGCCGTGTGACCTTGGGCAAGTTACTTAACCCCAATTGCCCTCCATAAAAAAAATATATATATATATATATTTTTTTAATCTTTTAATATCATAATAATTCAGACTTCTGTGGTACAAAGGGAGGGCCAGAAATTTTCATGTGGATTTTCCAGATCATGGGGGAGCCATGCCCCTAAACCCCTGTGATGTGGAAGGTATAATGAACCGTAGCACCAGTCTCCCAGAGTGCTCGGGAAGTTCAAAGTTGATAGCATAGGCAAAGACCTTTGCAAACCAAAAACCCTGAAGTCATATATAAATGGTATTCTGTATTCTAAATCAGCAGGTCTGTGAAGCAAGGTGTTGGCCCAATCATGTAGAACCCTCAGATCTTAGGGAATGGATTGTTAAAGTAGCATCAGCTGAAATCAGCACTTTCTCATTAAATTGGAAGTTTGTTGCGTTGAACACTTGAGGTGACTTTAAGGAACAGTAAATTAGTTACTTCTTTCCTTATCACCTTCCCCCTTCCGCTCTCCCTCCTAAGGTTCTCTTCTCACAAAGGAAACCATGTAGTCTTTACATATCTAATGAGGGATGAAGATTTACTGGTACATGGGTGGGAGGGAAATATAAGCAGTCTTTTACAATATGTCTACTATGGTAATGTTTTGCATAGCTAGACATGGACAACACATACTGAATTGCTTATCTTCTCAGAGGGAGTGGGTGACAAGGGAGGAAGGGAATGGATCTGAAATTCGAGGTTTTAAAATTAAATGTTTCACATCTATATAAATACTATTATTAATACTATTTTGCATAAAATTGGGAGATAAGATGTGCAGGCATTGGGACACAGAGACTCACCTCGCCCTAATGGTAAAGTCGAAGGGGGTATGGGAGAAGATATGGGAGAGAGCAGATTGGATGAGGGGATTTCTTGTGGGACTGCTATTCTGGGGTGGGGGGGTAGGGGAAAAATGGGGAAAATTGTAACACAAAATCTGGCGGAAATGAATGATGTAAACCAGAAGTTAATAAAGCATTTGTTTAAAAAAAAAAAAGAATTACTGGTACATCTCTTAAGGTAGCTAGCAGTTTTTACTTGTAGGACAAATAGTCTTGTGTTTACCTTACTTTTAAATATGAAGATTGGGTGGGTTCAAAGTCTCAAGCATAAAAAAAACTACAGGTGGACCTGTTATCTCACCTATTTGTAAGGAAACATAACAAAAGGTAGGAACCATGGGACAGTGGGAAAAGCCTTGGATTTTCCATGAAGGAATGACATAGGTCCAAATCCTAGGCCTCTCACTAGTTATATATGACTTTGGGGAAGTCACTTAACCTTTTTGGGCCTCAGTCATCTGCAAAAATGAATGTGTTTCATTTGACTCATAAGGTACTTTCTAACTCTGTGTTTGTGATACTCTTTGGAAGTTGTTTGAGAATCCTTTGTTTTCTGGGGTTTGGGGGGTTTCTTCTCTGAACATATTACCAAAGAAGAGCTCATTATTTGGGTAAAACTTTTATTCTTGTCTTTGTTTCAGACTGGTGGGAAAGCAATTTTGCTGGTGGAAGTCTTTAAGTTTGTTGGTGTTGTTACGATAAAGATTTTGCCTAGAGTATTACTGATCTGAAATGCAAACTGGAGTATCCTAGACCTTGATGGCCCTTTAGTCTTGGCTTCTGTCTCCAAGCAGTACTGCTTTGGGACTTTTGTACAAATAATTATTTATCTATCTCAGTTTTGTTTAGGGAAAGAGATCCTACAGCCCCCTCCCTAGGCTATTCCAGAGTTTTATAACCCCTTCTGTTGGAAGGAAAAGCCTTTTTTCCTTACTGTCCTGTTGCTTGTCAGGAGAGGACCAAGACAGGGAGAGTCAATGCTTGATGAAAATTATTTTAATGTTGGTTATGATCTTACTCTGAAGCAGACCCTCAACTAATAATCCTGGCACCAGGCCAGAAAACACAAAACATGAAAGGAGCCTACAAGTCAACTTTTGGAGTTAAATTCACTTGAGACCTTCATTGGGGAGAGTCCTTGGCCCTCTGGATATAGAGCCCTCTGGAGGTGAGAAATCCTTGAGGGGAAGGCAGAATCATTGGAAGACTGAGACATGGCCATTGAGGGACAAAGCAGGCCATTACTGGGCCAGAGGGGAGCTCACCTGGTGTGGCTGGTGTGGAGGAAGGGAAGAGAGAAGCACATCACAGTTTTTAAAGCTAATTTTTATTTCTTTCTGCCAGAAGAATACAAGTATTGTCATTGCCCTCTAAATCTAGGCACCCTGGGGAAAGCTCTTATAACCTTGTCCTAGTTAGGTTTTGTTCTGGGACTGTGGTAGTTTGCCAAAGAGTAGTTGATGTGTTATTTTCCTCATTTCCTCTCACTCCCCCATACCCTCTTTCTAATTCTATCCTCTGCCTCTTAAATGTTCCCTTTCATTGCTGTCTTTTTTCCCCCTATATAATGTGGATTCTCAAAGACACTGACTAAAATCCTACTCCGTGAGCTCCTCAGGTGAAATTAGGCCAAAGGTGTATTAGAAGTTAAGTCTATACTTGATTCAATTTCTTTTCCTTACTTTGTAATGAGTTATTTAGCTTTTTGTTATTTGGCCTTGGCTTAACTAAAACCTTCAGAAAAAGAAAAAAGGTTTCTATAGCCTAGTCTTAGCGTAGATAATTTGAACATCTTGGCCCTTTTCATTTTCATTATATAGAATTATTCTATTTAATGAATTAAAAAAAAATTCTTCCTCTAAGAGAAGAGCCTGAATAGTTAATTACTTTTTAATCATTAAAAAAAAGTCCTTAAGCTCTTCTTTCCCTCCCCCACCCCTTAGGCCATATGTATAAGGCAGAAGAGAAAGATGGGGAGGGGGATCCCTAAGCCAGCACTTACTGCTTTGATTTCCCTGAGGTAGGAGCTCTTTGATCTTGTGAAAGTGGGATGGTGGGATGTTTTATTCTGTAAGGTGTTTGTGTATGTTTGTGATGGATATGTCACTGACCCAAGTAAATGGAAGAACATTTTCTCTCTCCTTTAAATGTATTGCTTTCCATGTTCTTTTGACAAACATGCTTTTCTTGAGTTAGAACATTTTAGAGGCATTTTGGCTCCAAATCAACAGAGCTGTGGTTGTAATGGAATTTAAGGCTCTGAGAAATGGTGTTTGATTGGTAAGAATCCATTTTCTTTTATCTAACCTCTTTCTGCCTCTCCTCCCCCAACCCCTGCTGGCTTGTTCTCATTCTCTCTCTCTTCCTTCCTTACCTCCCCTTCATGTTCTGCCTCCATCCCCCAATAGACACATCTGTCTCTTTATGTCACTCTTAATTTATGGGGAAAAGAGAGACTGACTTCTGAGTATTATATAGTGTGGACTTTCTTGTGATGTTGTTTTTACTTTTTCTCCAAAAGGGAGCAATAATTGATTGAGAGTGGTGTCAGACTCAAATAGGAATGAAGGCCACTAGACCATACATACAAGGATTTTAGCAGGTGCTATTTGCCACATATTAACATTATGTTGTATTTTCATTTGTTTCATTGAATATTTCCCAGTTAGATTTTAATGTGGTCCAGGAGAGCTGCTGGCCAAGTGTTTGATACCTCTAGTCTAGAGAGTCAAAGAGACTTCCAAGGTCATATGAGTTGTACATGATAAGGTCAGGAGGAATTTAAATTCAGGCTCTCAGACTTCTGAACAAGTGCCTTTTCCACTCTGGCACACTGTTATCTTCAACAAGAAATGAAACCACACAAAGAAAGTAGTTTAGAGAGTCGGGCAAAGGGAGGAGCTGAAATTTTGCTGTTGACAGGGCAGCAGTCTGGTACATTGTGGAAGGAATGTTGAACATTGAATTTGAAGACTGCTGGATGTGAATTCCAGGGCTACCATTTTGTAAACTCAAGGAAGTCCCTTCTTTTCTCTGCCTTTTTGTTTCCTCATCTGTCCACCACATCTAAAGTTCTCGGTGCCACATTTTAGGAAGGATGTTAATAAACTGCTCAGGAGAGGGTACCCAGAGTCATGAAGGGTCTGGAGGTCATGCGGAAGGAGTGTGAAAGAACTGGGGGGGGGATGGTGAAGAGAAGATGTTCAGATACATAACAGCTATCTTTATTTGTAGGGCTGCCATTTAGAAGAGGGATTAAATTTACAAATTAGGTTGAAATTAGTGAGAATTCTCCAAAGTACTCAAATTATTAGAATTCTTTAAAAAATTTTTTTTAAATTTTTATTTTTTATTTTTGTTTATTTATCTATCTGTTTACTTATTTTTAAATTATTGTAATTCTTACTGTATATTTCCACTGAGATGGAACTAATGGCCATATTTTATACAATTACAACTTCAGGTATTGCAAATTCCAAGACATGGGACCATATCAGGGATTTAATATTCATATTAAAGGGGACATAGTTGTATTCTTCTTGTGCTGTCCCTCCCCTTGCCCTCTTCACTATAGAGCAGAATTAATTAAAGTTACAAGAAGGAAAAATTAGGCTTTAATGGTGAAAACTTCTTAACATGGAATTAGCTCTAGATGAAGGAGGTGAGTTCTTCCTCTTCACAGAGCTTCAGACAGGAGCTAGCTGACCACTTGTCATGTCTATTGGGGAGGGTCTGGATGGCCTCTGAAGTCCCTCACTTCCCGGATTTTCTGTGATTCTCTTGCTGGGTGATCTCTAAGCTGTTTTTCAGTTTATATGATGTTATAACTCTCAATGTCTGTGTCAAACCAGAGCTGTGACCATAGAATACAGTCCCAGACACGCAGCCCAAAATGTTCCTGAGTACTATAGAGTCCGATCAAAATATAATTGGGAAATCTTAAACAAGATACATAAAAATACAATATGATCGATAATATTTACATGTGATTTTCTGAGTCAGCCTGCAATCTCTGCAAGGACTCTAATGTATGGTGTAGTGTCCACTATTTCTCCCCTATTTCTGTTTGAGTTTGATACTTCTGGTCTAATAGACCTCAGACTTGTTTTGTTCATGTCATTCAGGGACACATTTTTCTGTTGCCCTTGTAAGTTGTATACAGTTTGAGGGAGACTTGTTCATTTCCTTGTGATTGCAAGGAAATTTCATGTAGTTCACAGCACGATGGAGTTCCCCTGCACACAGTTTGGAACTCACTGACTTTGTTGGCCCCCCTTCATAATAGTGCTGTGCAAACAAAGGCCTTTCTGTATAGGCAGGGCCACTTTGGTAGTCTGCTCATTTCATTAACTGATTCTTTTACCCCAAATATGTTTCTTAGAGTACTTGCAGCTGTCCCCTTTCTCCAGTTTATATTCTGTAATTATGCAAATAACAAAGGGGAAGGGAACAAACATTTATTAATAAACACCTACCATGTGCCAACCACTGTGCTTTACAATAATATATATATATATATATATTTTTTTTTTTTTTTTTTTTTTTGCTTTTTGGAGGGCAATTGGGGTAAAGTAACTCTCCCGAGGTCACATGGCTAGGTTTTTGTTTGTGTGTGTGTTAAGTGTCTGAGGCCAGATCCGAACTCAGGTCCTTCTGATTCCAGGGCCAGCGCTCTACTCACTGTGCCACCCAGCTGCCCCTACAATAATATTTCATTTGGTCCTTACAACAATCCTGAGAGGTCGGTGCTGTTACTATTTTCATTTTACAGATGAAGAAACTGAAGCAAACAGAGGTGAAGTGACTTGGCCAGGGTCACACAACTAGTATCTGAGGCTGAATTTGAACTTCCTGAATCCAGGCCCGGCACTCTATCTGCTGTGCCTTGTAGCTACCTCAGCAGCAGAGCCCAGCAAATCTGGGTTACTAATTCTCCAAGTGATTGTTGTGTAAGAATGCAATAGCATTTTTTTTTACGGGAGAAGGCAAGATAATTGGGGTTAAGTGACTTGCCCAAGGTCACAAAGCTAGTAAGTGTGTCAAGTGTCTGAAGCTGAATTTGAACTCAGGTCCTCCTGATTCCAGGGCTGGTGCTCTTCGCCACCTAGCTGCTCCCAAAAATGTTTTTAAAATGCTTTTAAAAAATTTGTTCTTTGAAGAGATTATCTCCCAGCATTATCTAATGCTAAGCCAGAGCAAGTCAACGCACATTTAAATGACCACTGTGTGTCAGGTCCTGTGCTAAGTGCTAGAGATACCAGCAAAGGAAAACAAAGCTCTTGGTTTATAATTGGGGGGAGAGGGGGAGTGGGGCAGGTAACAACATGCTAACTCTAAATCTGTTTCCTATGACTTCAGAATTCAATAATTGAATTCAGAATTCAATTTAGAGCTAAACCATAAAACTACCTTCTAATTCTTCATCAGAAAAGACATGCTATAACTTTAATGTGAAACACGTGGTTGTGAAATGTAACATTTGTAGAGGCTGAAGCAATAATTATTGTGATAACCTGTATTAATAAGATATACATCAGTATCATTTTATTTGGGTGCTCCTGAAAATCTTGTAAAATATTTAGGATTGTTGAACCATGGCTATTTCTCCACTGGTTCTTCTGTTTATTAGCTCTGCTTTCCTATTCCTCTCACATAAAGCCTCCTGTCGAGTAAGGTAATCTTCCAGTAAGATATCTCTCAATATATATTTTAAAATCAGTAAAAATTCCCTAAGAGTTTTCAACAAACCTGACTTTGTTTGACCTTCTTGTTGTTGACATTAAGCAAGGTATAAAAACAAAAAGAAACCTATACTTGCCACAGGTGTGGGTCTCTGTCGGAGACTCTCTTAGATATCTGGAATCAGATAAAAAATATCTCATAGAAATCTCAAATCCCCATCTCCAAAACAGAATTCATTATCTTTCCCTCCCAAATCTCCTTTTCTGAACTTCCTTATTTCTGGGGAGGAGACTGTCACCCTCTCACAACCCAGGCTCACAGCCTTGGTTTCAGCCATAAATTGTCTATCACGCTTGCCCCTTGTATTCAATGTGTTGCCAAGCCTTGATACAGTCTCTCGTGTAAGTCCCCTTCAGGATATTCATACAGCTACCAGCCTGGTGCTGGCCCTCATGACCTCATGTCTGGGCTGTTTCAGTTGCCTTCTGGTGGTTCTTCTTGCCTCCAGTCTGTCCTTCCCCTGAAGTGAGCTTCCTAAAGGAAGCTGACCATTTCACCAAGTAGATTCCATTGACTCCCTGTCCCCTCCCAGATGAAATATAAAATGCTCTCTTTGGATTTTTAAAAAGCCCTTCACAACCTTGTCCTTATTCTTTCTTCTTCTTACATTTTTATCCCCCCTCTCCCACATACTTTATCATCCAGCAATACCTGCCTTGTTATCATTTTTCTCCCTACATAACACTACTGTGCCTTCTCATTGGCTGTCCCCCTTGCTTGGAATGTTTTCCACCTGACTTTTGCCTAATGACTTCCCTGAGTTTCATTCAAAACTCAACTCAAATCCCACTTCTCCCAGAGGCCTTTCCCATTACATGTTGTATTTGAGATGTTTATGGAATATCTAGTTTGAAATGTCCAATAAAATAGTGATGGGAGCTAGAGCTCTAGAGAGAGGTTAGGGCTGGACATATAGGTCTGGGAATAATCTACAAAGGAAATATTAGCCTATGAGAACTGGAGATCATTAAATTCGAGTGTGTAGAGAAAGACAAGAAGGATCCCAATGGAACCTTAAGTATATACTCTTAATTAAGGGGTAGGCATGCATGATTGTAACAGTGGAGATGGAGGAGACAAAGTAGGCAGGAGAGGACAGTGTCTTGACAACCTAGAGAGGAGAGAATTGAGGTTTATAAGCTCTAGAAGAAATGGTAGGATCATGGAATTTTAGGATTTTAGGAAGGGAAAACTCTTTAAATCTCCTAGTTCCATCCTTTCATTTCATTTTATTTTATTTTATTTTTTGCTTCTTGGAGGGCAGTTGGGGTTAAGTGACTTGGCCAAGGTCACATGGGTAGTTTTTGTGTTAAGTGTCTGAGGCTGGATTTGAACTCAGGTCCTCCTGACTCCAGGGCTGGTGCTCTATTCACTGTGTCACCTAGCTGCCCCCATCCTTTCATTTTACAGAGGAGCAGTGTACTGAACTCTGGAGACAGCCAATGACTTGGTCAAAGTGTTTCTGTAAATGCAGATACCACATTCTTTCCTTGGAGCTTCAAAGTGAGCTTAATCTCTCTGCTGTGTCTTCATCCATGAAATAGAATAATACAATTTACTTTGAGTTTCTGGGGGATATTTGAGGAATAATTAGTTAATGTTTGCATAGCTTTTCAGGAGAGGAAATCTGTAGAAATTTGGAATATTCATGCTGGATTAGTTCTACCATTTTGTGTAATATGCTAAAAGCACAGTAGGTGTCTCAACCCATTATTTGTCAAGGGTTTTGGACTTGTAGCCTCAGAACTTGAGAGTAAATGGGGGCCTTTAAAGATTATTTAGTTGAAGCCTTTCATTTTACAGGTGAAAAATACTAGTCTCTAAATATGAATCACTAGTGGACTAGTCTCTTCATGATGAAATCTTTGGCCATGGCAACCCAGGAACCAAACAATCAATACAAGAGAGGTTTCCCAGTCCTTTGTGGCACTCATTTCTGCCCTACCCTCCTTCCCACCCTTCCCCCTTCTCCTTCTGCAGTGATGGTGGCAGAAAGTGGGGTAGAGGTTGCTAAGCATCACACGATTTACAAACTCTTTATTAATATATATGCTCCCCCCTTGCAATGTGGACATATGGTTTTGTGTGTGTGTGTCTTTTAAGTAAAGACCCCAGGGTTAGTATCTTATTTTTGAAGCATTTTTTTTTACAAAAGGGGAGTGCTTTGTAAATCCCAATTTGGAAAGTATTTCCTTTTTTAAAAAAAATGCTTCAAATAAAAGATATTAACCTTGGAAAGACATACTTAATGCAGAGAAGAATCAGAGCATAACACCCACCCACCCTTGCCTACCACGAGCAGTGATTTAGGTTGGGTTGGGGCTGCGGGTGGGGTGGAATAATGGCAATAAATACTTCATTTGAGGCAAACCTTAATTTGGAACACGTGGTCTTTGCCTTTCCCCCCCCCACATTCTTTCTTTTTTCCTCGTTCAGCCGGTCTTTGGCAGACACATGTTAATTTTGGGGAGAAGACTTTTAATTAAAGGAGTGTAGATAGCCTTGAACCATGGCAGTGCATGCCACTCACTCGGGGAGAAGGCAGGAATTCCAGAGGAACTGAATCAGAATAGAAGAGAGCTTAATCTATCCAGCTGCTTCTGTTAGCTTAGAGATAAATTAGGGCCTGCCATCCAGGGAAGAGAGCCTCTCAGGGGGTTTGCTTTGGGGTCTGGCAACCAGCCAGCCAATGAGCCATCCTTATGGTGTCACTGGAGTTATTTTATATGTCGTTTCAACTTTTACTTTCATTGCTTGTAGGGGCAAGATGGTAAGCCCTGAATTCCATACCCACAAGCAGAAATGAAGGGCCTTAAGTTAATTGTGAATTTAAATATTGAAATGTAGGGGCTATTTCCAGGGTGGTTTTTTTTTTTTTTATGGGTTGGATATAATATATTAATACTGAAAATTCCCATTTTAAAAAAAGAATCCAGACAGCTAGAAAGCTTAAATCCCCCCTCCCCCCAAATTCTGTTCTTATGAGAAAAAGGCACATAACACAATAACTAACTAATAATGGTGAGTTAGTTTGACTAAACCAACAAGTGTTTTAAAAGTAGCTTTCAGGGGGCGGCTAGGTGGCGCAGTGAGTAGAGCGTAGGCCCTGGAGTCAGAAGGACCTGAGTTCGGATCTGGCCTCAGACACTTAACCCACACAAACAAAAAAAACCTAGCCGTGTGACCTTGGGCAAGTTACTTAACCCCAATTGCCCTAAAGGGGTGGCTAGGTGGTGCAGTGAGTAAGAGCGCTGGCCTCGGAGTTGGGATGAGCACCCACGCATAAATAATGACTAGCCGTGTAATCTTGAGCAAGTTACTTGACCCCAATTGCTTTAAAAAAAAAAAAAGTAGCTTTCAGGGAATAGTATAGGGTCTGTATAGGTTCATACATACACAGGTACAGAAATGGGTGGCTCATCTCATTCTTATTTACTATTTTAAAGTTTTATTGATGCTTTTTGAAAAGGCCACTGTCTTTTCTGGTTATACCCTAGTGAAACTTCCTGTATAACAAAGCAAAATACTCAAATAAATCCTACCAATATAGTGACTGTCAGACTGCATGCACATCATTATAACTCCATAGCCCCCTATCTCTCTAAGCAAAGGAGGGAGTGCCATTTCTTCATTTCTTCTTGAAGCCAATCAATGTATAGAGGTGTTTTGGACTGAGGTATGGGGGTATGTATATGTCAATATATAGTAGAGGTATTTTGGATTGATAAATGTGGTGGGGCTGTGTTAGTATATATGTGTGCATATGTATGTGTCTATACAGATGGCATTTTATATGTGATCTAATAGGGAAACAATTCTATAAATGTGATCAGCAGACCCCTAGAGGTCCCTAGGTCCCTTCTAGGAGGTCTGTGAGGTGAAAATTATTTTCATAATAATACTAAGAGGTTTTAATTACTAATACTGTTAATATCAATAGGCATAACCAATGGTGGGCTGATAAATATTTAATACTGGCTCTCCAGAATCTGCATCATTGGGGCAGTTAGGTAATGTGGTGGTTAATAGTGCTGGGCCTGGAGTCAGAAAGGCTTCTTTCTGAGCTCAAATCTGGCCCAGATACTTGGTAGTTGTGTGATTCTGGGCAAGTCACTTCACCCTGTTTACCTCAGTTTCCTCGTCTGTAAAAAGACCTGGAGAAGGAAATGGCAAACCACTCCAGTATCTTTGCCAAGAAAACCCCAAATGGGATCACAAAGAGTTGGACGCTGGTGAAATAGCTGAGCAACAACAATTGCATCATTAACATTTTTGCCATTACCTACTTGAGCCTAGACAGTCAGCGAAACAATACATCAAGTCCTGATTTATAACCTTTGCTGATTTCCAAGGTGTAAATGCTCATATTGAAAAAATTTAACAGTTGACTTTCATGAGCCAGGGTTTCACCTGGCTCTAGCAAACCCCTGGAAATATATCCCACCCCCCAATGCTCTTTGAGGGGTGGGGTCCTCAGGAATTCTGAGAACAAGAAGTTTGAGAACCTCTAATCTAGTCAGGGGAAACATCTTATTTTATTAGCCATTTAGACTTTTACACATTCAAAAGACCTCTTTCTTTTTCCTCTCTTCCTTTGAAAACTGTCCACATAATCTGGTGCAGGTTTTCCTGGGCCTCCAAAAAGAAATTGAAGTAAGTCCCCCACACACTTTGCTGTTTGGGGGCTCTTGTATAGGGATCTTCTTATTGAAGGTGACGTACTAGAATGTTGGGTTTGGAGCTTGACATCCAGTGTTCAAATCCTGGCAAATCTTTATCTATATGACCTTGGACAACCCCCTTAACCTCTCAGACACTCAGCTTCTCTTCTGCATAAAGAGGAGTTTGAAGCAGATGACCTTTAAAGGTCCTTCAGACTCAAAATCTATGAGTCTGTGGTACTTAAATATGTCATTCCTTCAAAACATTTGTCTTTTCATTGATGTCTATGTACATCCTATTGATAACACTAATAGGAATATTAGTTGTGTAGCATTTTGAGGTTGACAAAGTGTTTTTCCTTGACAACCCTGTAAGGTAAGTAATTCAAGTTTTTATGACTCTCACTTTACAGATGAGGAGCCTGAAGCTCACTGTGTCTTCACGTATTTGGGAAGCTTTTAAATGTCAGAGTTGAGACTTGATCACAGGTCTTTTGACTCTTAAGGCTGGCATTTTTTTCATCATACCATACTACCTTCCACACACTATGCCTTAGAGTCTAGCTCTTCTGTGCCTTAGCAGACAGATGTCATTAGTTATTGTTGCAAAAAAAAAAAAAAGTTACCCCTTGCCTTAGTTGCATTTGATCTGGAAAAAAAAAAAAGAATTCTTCACCGGGCTGGTACCAAAACATAGAATCACAGAGAACTTCAGAAGGGGCAGGGACCTCCGGTGCCAACCCGTACCAAACAAGAATCCTCATTACAACATACATAACTGACTAGCTATCCACCCTTTGCTTGAAGACCTCTCCATCAAGGGAATGACCCACTACCTTCAGAGAAAACTCATTTCATTCTTCAAAACCTTTCCAACTTGGGAGAAACTTTTTACACTTATGCTTCACTAGCATAGCCTTTTATAGCCCATAGTCACTTTAATCAGAGATAGATTGATTTTTTTTTGTTGACTGTTATTACTGTTCCTTGTTTGTGTGTGTGAGTGTGTAAGTATATAATCTTGTGAAAAATTCTCTGTAGCAATAGTAATGGAAATCCCCACCATCTAAATCCTCAAAGTGAAGTCATGCTAAAAGTCTCTCCATTTACTATTTATGTTAATGTGATGAGATTTCTCAGATAAATACAATAAAATGTGACACAGAAAATAGATGACTTTGTTAGAAATGAGTCCTTTCCAAAGTTGTAAAGTATTTTTCATTTAGTACATTAAAAACTGCTGTCCAAAAAACCCTCTCAAAGCCTAACAGTAGTTTTCTGGCAAACACTTAACACCTAACTTCTCATTTCCCCCCTACATTTGCTGAATGATATGTTGCCTAATCTTTCATCCACAGATGACTGCTTTCTTATTGGATTACAATGGTCGATTTTCCTCTCCATGTGTTTTCTGTTTCTGTGTGCCAGCATCTGAAAATGAGAAGAGGGAACTAGTTGACCTGGAAGATCCTTTTATCCTCCAGATCCTGTGATCCTATGACCTTGGGCAAATCTTCTATGACCTTGGGCAAAGCACCAAACTTCTAGCTTTCAGTTTCCTTATCTGTAAAATGGAGGTGTTTGCCTAGGTAACCTGAGAGGTCTCTTTTAGCTATTAAATTCTGTCATGCTATCTTTAAAACATTTCTCCCCTAAAAAATAAATAAAAATTAGCATATTGAACCTCCTCATCTGTTACATGGACATAATAATACTTGTATTCCTTACCCCATAGATTGACTTGGAAAAAGAACATTAGAAATCTGAAAAGTGCTATATAAATACTCAAATGCTTCTATTATGTCATTGATTCAGGAGTTCACTCAGAGATAAAAATGCTACTCATCCGTGTCTGCCCATCTTGTTTAACTCTTGGTCTTGTCTTTCAAAATGTACTTCACCAGGTGCACTCAACATGCTTGCTTTCTTAGAACTGGGTGCTGGTGGATTTTTCCATCTGATAATACAGACCTTCATTCTCTCATAAAATTCTTTGATGACCTTTGCTCCTGTCCTTCAGACTTTCTCATTGGTTATAGGTTGCAGTATGCTCACACCCGTCCTGTTCCTTTGCTTTGCCTTCCATGGAATGTTCATGTTTAGTCCTCTGGAAGAAGTAGTGTTCCAGATAAGTAGTGTTCTGGAAGTAGTAGTGTTCATACTTGGAAATGCCTGAAAAATGCTTATATTGGAAATAGGGACCTTTGCTCATATAGGAAACATGGGGTTGGTAAAAGTACTTTGCTTTTCCCAATATTAAACCAGCCCAGTCTAATCCTTTGCAACTCTGAACCCAGTTTACTATCTCTATATTGTCAATCTGAGATAACTGTACTGTTCCACTGTGTGTTTGTGTATATATGCAACACACATGTATATGTGTGTATATATGTATGTATGTATATATACTCATATATGTATCCACACATATGTATATGTGTGTATAGTATACATACACACATATACTGTTGTATAAGCTCCAGGATGTCAATTCATATGCATATTGAAATGTAGACAGTATTCTGCATCCACTTAGTTTTTTCTGTGTGGATGGATAGGCTAAACTCCATTGGATGATTACAGTTTTTTTCTAGGAAGTTCTACTGTAGTGTCTTGATTCAGTCAATATAATGTCATCTACAAGCAGAGCATCTGGAGGTCTGCACCAACTCTAGGGAATCCTTTCTCTACCTGAACTTTGCATTGTTTCTCCATCTTAGTGGCAACTATCTTTTACAAGCATACATATTAGTCATTTGAGGGTTATTTTAATAGTGTTTTTTTCTCTGGTTACACATATTTTTTAAAAATTGAATTGCTATTACGAATCTTGATATATGGATGTGAAATACCTTACTGTAAAGAGTCCATAAGGTGATGATTTATTTTGCTGAATTGGATGCTTTTTCGCTTGTTGTAGTTTGTTCTTCATTCTGAAAGGGGACCAATAGCATTAGAAAGATGATGTCTTGACTTTCAAGTGAATTGGATTTAAGTGAAGCAGGGCTTTGCAAAGTCACCAGCCTCACTTTCTCCTCTGGAACCATCTGGGTCCAATGGCAAGACTGGAGATGGCTTAGATACAGTGAGAGACTTGGTCATTTTAAGCTAAATTCTTTCCCAAGTCTTGGTTTGTCTGTGGCAAGGTTCATTCATTGAGTAAGGCTAGGTAAGAAATGAAGGGGGAAAATGGCTTCTTTAGTTTTAAAAAATCAATCTAAGAGGGAAAGACCCCCAGGTTTTTCTGACCAACACAGAACCAGTTGCTATTTATATTCAATCTGATTCATCAAAACCCAAACAATGACCAAATGAGTCTTGAACTGGGACCTATTGTTGAGTAATCAGTGAGAGCTGGAGTGTTTTGGGTTTGAGAGATGTTCAGCTAGCCCCATTGAATCCCAATAGGCTTTATCAAAGACTGGATTTCCAAGGCTGTATTTCAAGAAATTTTAAATGAAACTATATTGGACAAAAGAGTCAATTGTCCTAGTGTTTTTGTTTGTTTGTTTGTTTTTTGCTTTTGCTTTTTGGAGGGCAATTGGGGTTAAGTGACTAGCCCAAGGCTAGTGTTTTGTTTTTTTGGGGGGGTGTGTGTGTTAAGTGTCTGTGGCCGGATTTGAACTCAGGTCCTCCTGACTCCAGCGCTGGTGCTCTATTCACTGTGCCACCTAGCTGCCCCCGTCCCAATGTTTTTTAATGATAGAATAAATAAGTAGGGAAGAGAAAAAAGAAAAGAAATCTAATCCATACAACCCAGGATATCTTGCAAGGTTTCCGCAATCAAAATTTATATTCCTTTGGGCACAGGGAAGGTTTTGCTTTTATGTAGTCAACAGACAAAAAGCCAAAGAGATCTTATATTTTCTACATCTCCCACATGTAAGGTGGTAAAGAAAGGAATCTACTAAATTTATGTTAGGAAGTCTGCTTGTTCCTGCTAATACTGTCATTCAGGATGGCCTTGATTTATCTAAAATAAAGATTTTAGAAAGATGAGAGAATTGACATTTAGGTCAGCAGTTGTTGATGTTTTCTTGGTCGCTTTTTTTTTTTTTTTTGGCTTTTTTTGGGACAGCAATTGGGGTTAAGTAACTTGCCCAAAGTCATGTGGCTAGTTTTTGTGTTAAGTGTCTGAGGTCATATTTGAACTCAGGTCCTTCTGACTCCAGGGCCGGTGCTCTATTCACTGCGCCACCTAGCCACCCCTTCTTGGTCACTTTTTAAAAATTAGTAAAGTCTGAGATTCCCCTCCCCACCCCCATTCTGGTGCAATTGCCTTCTTTAGGTGCCTTGTAAATTAATCCCTCAATGCTCCTCTAACTTTACTGCCTCCAACATGAATCACCACTCTATATACTTGATTCATCTGATTGTATTTCCCACCTTTATTCTTTACCTGTATAAAACCCTTCCATTTCTACTTCCTTTGTAAGTACCCCAGGGATTATGATAATAGGGTCAAACTGTGGTGGTTCTACTATCTGATAGAATATATTGTTGTTATAATTTTTGCAAGTCTTTTCCATTTTTCTTATGCTTCTGTTTTCATCTTTGACAACCATCAGAATGACCTTGCTTAGTTAGATATTTTACCAACTTTATACTGGTTAGGCCTTCCCCTACTTCTCTCTGATTTATGAAACAATATTCCTCATAATCTTCCATCATCCTTCTTTATAAGATTTACCAAATCATTGTTGCCTTTGGTAGCCATCTCTCTTCATTTGCTAAGTCAAAGCCTCTTCTGGACTCTTTTGGTCATAAAGCAATTAATTTAATTTACCTTGATTTGAATTCTGATTGAATTTTTATAGTTGATATCTTTTTCTTTTTGTTGTCTGTCTCCCATTTTTAATTTTTAATAGTTTATTTAAACAATTTAAGATTCTATTTTTAAAATTGTATTCTACATATTTTTCTAGCTACTATTCTTACATCTTATTAAAAATTCTACTCTTATCTCTGATGAGTCAGTTATCAGGCTGTTCTCAGGGAGGTAACCCTCTCGTCTATGATAAGTTTTTTCCTGCCTGTTAAAATGTAAATGTGAGTTTCACATATTGTTCATTTAAATATTTTCTAGTTAATCATCCCCAGAATTCCCTTTTCTCTTAATTTTCTCATCAAATAAATAAGCATTAATTGAGGCCGGACTGAGTCTAGGATATTAGAGGAATACATCTTGAGCCCTTTGAGCTGGCAGTTTTCCTGGGAAGACAAGATTTACACACACATTGAACAATGAAGAAAATTATATAAGGCTCTATAATGAAGTGCCAAGTTGTGTCATGCAGACATTAAAAGAGTACTTGGAGATATTCCTGAACTTTGTTAGCAGAAATGGGTAAATAGGGCAGATCTTGTCTTGCCTGAAGGCAGCTAGATGGTTCAGTGGATAGAACACAGGATCTGGAGTCAGGAAATCCTGAGTTCAAATTCCACTTCAGATATTCACTAGTAGGCGTCTCTGGGCAAGTCACTTAACCCTAGTTTGCCTCAATTTTTTCAACTGTAAAATGGGGATAATTAAAAGTGCCTATCTCCCAGGGTTGTTGGGAGGATGGAATGAGATAGTATTTGTAAAGCTCTGAGCACATTACCTTGGACATAGTAGGTGCTTAATAAATGCTTGTTAGAGAAGAGAATAAGCCTTATTCTCTTATTTTCCTTCTTCTTCCTAATGTTGAAAAACCGCAACTTTCTAATAATTCCACTCTCCCTGTGTTGTGCTGGGGAGTAGGTGAGAGGTGCCATGTCTCAGTCCATGGGGCTTAGATGAGGTAGGAGTTTGAGGGATCAGCAATGGTGTTGTAAGAAGTGCTCTGAATTTGAAGGCAGAAGACCTACGTTCAAATTAGGGCTTGGTTGTTTATTCTTTGTCTAATGTCAAGGTTTCTGGGCCTCAGTTTACTTATTTGTAAAATGGTGGGGCAGCTTGGAAACTTGAAAATGAAACTTGGAAACAAAGTTTCCAAAAGAAGCTTGGAGATGGAACAAGAAAAGAATCAGCCCAAAACTAGTTGAAAAGGCAAAGGAAAAAGTCAAACAAGTAGTCTAAAGATTGGGAACTGAGAGAGACAAATGATTAGAGGTGAGGAGCCCCTATCTGTGGTTCTCTGTTGATGGAGAGCTACTGTGTCCTAATCAATACCTACCTTAGTACCATGCCAAGATTCTGGAACTGGGCGCCCTAAATATATCTATATGAGACCCGTTTTCTTAACTATACCTTAAAAATTAAACATGAAAACAAATTTTAGAAATGAATTTTATTGTTTCATTCAAACATTTAGTAGTTCATCAGTCCCATGATGGATACAAAGATGATAAGACATGGGTCCCACTCTCATGGAGCTGACAGTAGTGGAACTTTGGTAGGGCAGACTTTTAAAGACTCTTTTAGCTCTAAATCCTATGACTTTTCAATTTTTAACAAATAATGAATTCTTATCCCCAAATCTTGTCTTTATACTTGTCAAATACAAGATTACTATATTTGTTTGCTGCTGTAAATTGTATGTCTACTCTCTTACCTTTCTATTTCTTAGCCAGTACCAAATAGTTTTGATAATTACTGCCTTATAATATAGTTTAAGATCTGGTACTGCGAAACGTCCTTCCTTTCCTTTTTTTTTTCACTAGTTCCTCTAATATTCTTGACGTTTTGTTCTCTCAAATGAATTTTGTTATCATTTTCTCTAATTCAGCAAAATATTTTTTTGGTAACTTAATTTAATGATTTTTAAAGTATTTTTTCAGGAGGTATTCCAACCATGCCCTGATCCACTCAAAATTTTGCTTCCTCCTTCTTACCAGCCCCTTTCCAACCCTGGAGAAACATTTGCTTTGAAGCTTTGCTCTTCTGACTGGTGAACTGCATACCAGAGGATCACAGCTAGGCTCCGCTTCAATCATGATTCTACTCTCTGTATTTCTTCTATGCCTTTTCCTCCTCTCCAGTGGCTTTGTACCTTGACCCACCCTGCCCCTAATCTTTTATGTGTTGTCTTCCCTTATTAGAATGTAAACTCATAGAGGACAGAGGCTTGTACTTGTTTGTATTTATTTGTCTTCCCAGCAGTTAGTTTGAGGTCTAATACATTGTATGTCTTCATAGATTCTCTCTTTCTGTTTCTCTCTCTTTTTCTTTCTCTCTCTCTTTCTCATCCTATGTACATAAATAACTATAATAGTAAGGGAGAATGTGGTAAAGGGTATAGAGAAAGTGCTATGAGGATGTAGAGGAAAGAGAGAAAGAATACTTCTAACCAGGTAGATGGCTAGAGGGCGATTTCTTGGAGGAGACTTTAATGGACCTTGAACTTGAAAGTTAGGTAGGAATTACCTGTGCCTAGTCAGGACTGGTGAGGACATTATAGGCAAAGGGCAGCGTGTGAGGTATTATATTTATTTAGGAGATAACAGGGAACTATTGACATAGTCATCCAATAATTAGCATCTTATTTTGTCTTTTTCTATTTATACTGCATATCACACAGTGGTATGCTAGAACCTAATGACCTCCATGTTGATTAGGAATATTTACAAGCTGGATCACAACCCAAGGAGGTGATTAGGATGGCAAATGACTGGAGATGTTGAATGGTTGAACAAAGGAGACATGTTTGCTTAAAGAAGGAAAGGCATGGGGTGGTTAGGTGGCGCAGTGAGTAAGAGCGCCGGCCTTGGAGTTGGGATGACCCGGGATCGAAACCGGCCTCAGAAAATGAGCACCCACACATAAATAATGACTAGCCGTGTAACCTTGAGCAAGTTACTTAATCCCAATTGCTTTTTAAAAAAAAAAAAAAAGAAGGAAAGGCTTGGGTTGGGGCAGAGAGGTATGATGGATAATAATAATTATAGTTTACATTTATCTAGTGCTGTAAGATTTGCAGCCTGTTTTATGTATCCTTATTTCATTCGGTCTTAACAACAACAACCTGAAGTAGGTGCTCTATATTGTTCCCATTTTATAGATGAGGCAAAAAAGTGACTTGGTCATGGTCACACACTTAGTAAGTGTCTCAGTAGGGATTTGAACCCGTTCCTTCCTGACTTCAAGCCCAGTCCCCTACCAACTACATCATGCTGTCTCCCAGCTGTCTGTCTTCCAGTATTGAAGGATTGTTATTATTATTATTATTATTTTTTTGGAGGGGGTAAGGTAGGGCAGTTGGGATTAGGTGATTTGCCCAAGGTCACACAGCTAGTTTTGTGTTAAATGTCTGAGGCTGGATTTGAGCTCTGGTCCTCCTGACTCCAGGGCCTCCTGACTCACTATACCACTTAGCTGCCCCACAAGGATTGTTATTTAAAGAGATATTATGCTTAGGTAGACCTGGAACTAGAAGGAACCCAAGAATATGTCTTCCAAGTCTTTCATTGTATAGTTGAGGGTGCTTGGTCTCTGGGAATTTAAGGAAATTGTCCAAAGATACCTTAGATACAGGAGTAATCTTCTGTGCTATTTCAAGTGAGTTACAACATTTCTAGGACTCAGTTTCCTCCTCTGTACAATGTGAGGTTTAGAATAGATTAACAGTGTCCAAAGTTATAGTCTGTAGACCCATGATGTTCCTCAAGACCCTTTTAGGGGAAATGCAAAGTAAAAACTATTTCTATAATAAAATTAAGGAATTAGTTGTCTCTTTAAATACTCCCTTTTCCAGGTACATACCTCTATGAAGCCACATTTTCTTCATATACTTTAACCAAAATAAGATCACAACAGACTGAATGCAGAAGCCATGCTGCTCTCCATGATTGAATAGAAGTCAAATCTTTGGGGGTCGTTTGAGGAAGGCCTAGGGAATTATCAAGGGGAATATTAGTTGTTAACTATTTTTCTTGCAGCTATAAATGACTATGTGATATGTTGGTGATTAAGGAGAAAAAAACTGGGCCAGGGAATTATTGAGCATTGAGAATTTAGGCGTAATAAGATTTTATTGGTCCCAAGCCCGAGGTTAGCTGCAGTAGTCTGACCTCAAATGTGTTTTTTCCTCTTCCACTATTAGTTATAATTGAGGGCATGAGACTTCCTCCTCTTTGGCTGTTCCTAATATTTGAAAAAGCTTCACTTTTAGATGGAATTGTACATGATAAACAGATTAATAGTAATAGAGTTCTGATATGTTTAGTTTGGATCTAATTAGAGGCCATACAGAATTTTATCCAACCAAGGACTGAGTGAGCTGTCCCTTGGCTAGTCCTGGCAGCAACTAGTGAGTCCATTCAACAAAGACTCAGTTATTGTCTTTAATTAGATTAGATTTGCCTGGTTCTAATTCTTTGAGTTATGTGTGAGAAACACTATCACAATAAAAATAGCACAAGCTAAATGTCATTACAATAATGACATTACAAAGAGAATTTTGTAATAACAAAATTATTTCCATATTCAATAGAGGAAGCACTTTTTGTTTTGTTTACAATGAATAATTTTGTATAGCAGATGCATTTTTGGTCAGTTGACAAGTATTTAATAAAGTGCTTGTTAGACGCCAGCCAACATGCTAATTGTTAGAGATACAAAAGAAAGGAAGAAATGCAGTCAGCCCTTTAAGGAGTGCACATTCTAATGGGAGAGACATCTTATAAATAACTGGGTCTATTCAAGTTTTATATATAAAGTAAGTGGGAAATGACCTGAAAGGTCTTGGCCTTAGCAACTGGGGATCTGGAAGGATGTTCTACAGAAGGTAGAATTTAAGCTGATTCTTGAAGGAAGCCAGGGAACCCAAGGTGAGATGGGGAAGTGTGTTCCAGGGATGAGAAAGGGTGATGGAGTGTCATTCTTGGGGAACCACAAGTACAGGCTATTTGCAGTAAGATTATAGAGTACTCAGAGCCAAGGAGAAGATTTTAAAATTTGGTCTTAGAAATGACTGGAGCCACAGGAATTCCTTGGGTGGGGTTGGGGGTAGGGTGTGTGTGTGTGGGGGGGGGGGGGTGATGATGATGATGGTGATGATGGTTCCTCTATTTTATTTAAATCACCTTAGCACATGAGTGGAGATTAGATTGGAGTGGGAGAGACTCCTACTTGAATGACTTTGCACTGATTCCCATTCATTATTGGAAGACGTTCCCTCCTTACTGCTGCTTTATATAATTCATAGCTTCCTTGGAGGTTCAGCTCAGGTATCACATCCTGTACAAAGACTTTCCTGATCTTCATAGTATTCTCCACTTCATGAAATTACTTTGTATTTATTTGCCCATGAAAAGGTTTTGTCTTCCAAGTAGAATATAAGCTCCTGAGGACAGGAATAGAAATCTTTGTGGCAGGATTTCCTCTAGTAATTTTCTCCTTATTGGCAGAAATTTGTTTCATTTATGATGATAAAGAGGAATAAAAGAGGAGATAATTACAGGATCTCTTTAGATAGGTCCCCCATTTTTCTTATTTTATGCTATTATTAATAATTGAGCAGAATTCGTGCCCAAATCTCAGGTTCTTGGTTATATAATTTTTTGGGGGGGGGTCTGCCTTTAAACATTCTAACAACCTACTGTTTAGAAGAGGAACATTATTTTTCAGTGGTTTAAAATTTATTTTTGTGGAGAGAGAAATCCTTTTCTTTAAGTTTCTATGAATGGAGGTCTCAGGTATAAAAATAAAGCTGGCTTTCATGGGAGTTCTGCATATCTATAGGTCCAGAGAGCTTATTAGCAGGAGCTTATAATGGAGAGTTTTGTCCTAAGATTTCACATTTTAGGACAGTTCAACTAAAAAGAACAGAGAATAGAATGGGTAGAAACATCTGGGAATATGCCATAGTCATGTTATATCAAATCACATTTGGTGTCTGTGTATGTGTTTGTATATTTACTTATATGCTTTTTTTTTAAATGACCTAGTTTTCTAGGTGTTATAATAAATCATGTTAGATTATTTATTTGGGCCTGGGGGAAACAATATGGATAAGGAATCAAAGCAACTATCTTTTTTGCCCAGGTATACTTCAATTAATGAAAACATAGATATTAATTAAGAACTTATAGGGGCGGCTAGGTGGCGCAGTGAGTAAGAGCGCTGGCCTCGGAGTTGGGATGACCCGAGATCAAATCCGGCCTCAGAAAATGAGCACCCACACATAAATAATGACTAGCCGTGTAACCTTGAGCAAGTTACTTAACCCCAATTGCTTTAAAAAAAAAAAGAGAACTTATTATGTGGCAGGCATGGTACCAAGTGCTGGGAATACAAATACAGGAGTAATGGCAACCACTGCCCTCAGGATACTTATATTCTAATGGGGGAAATATCACACATAGGGTAATAACCAGGGAGGAGTACTTTGATCTGCAAAGTTCTAGGGATGCCAAGTGGGGCCATCAAGAAGTAGGTTAATGTATCCCATCAATGAATAATGATAGCATTGATTTGATTGTGGTTCATGGTTCCAGGACTTGGGTAGGCGGGTGTTGGAGAGGATAGGAAAGAATACTTGTGCTCTGGTGAGAAACATAATACTGCTGTCTAAAACACCATCTTCCCATTGTGTCCAATATAAAAAACTAAATCCTCAGTCTGGCATGTAAAGCCCTCTACAAATGGGCTTAAAGGCAGTGCAGTGGAGCATCTCAGAGTCAGGAAGACCCAGGTTCAATTCCTACCCTTTATGCATAGTAGGGTCTTTGTGGCCTTTGTTCCCTCCAGACAAGGCTCTATAACTGCAGCTGAAGAGATGATGCTGTCTTGCATTGGTGGTAGAAGGATTTTCTTCATTGAGAGTCCACTATGCCTGTGAAATCAGGAGTTTGGTCCAAGGAAATCCTCCAAATCCTTCTCCTACCTGCCTTTCTAGTTTTATTGAAGTGTTGTGTAGAGAAAATAGCTTATATAAATAATACTCAATGAAATTATACTATTTGTATGGATGTATGTATGCATGTATGTATGTATGTATGTATGTATGTATGTATGTTAGAGAGACAGTATGGCTTAATGGGTAGAGAGCCAGCCTCAAAGCCAGGAAAACCTGAGGTCAAGCTTCACTTCAGATACATGCTAACTTTTGTGACCCCGTAGACTAACAATGACAGAGTTTCCTCACTATAGATAGATGAAATTGCAGGCCCAGTTCCTAGCTATTTGTTTTTTTTTTTTTACTAATTAATTTATTTTTAGTTTTCAACATTTACTTCCATTAGCTTTTGAATTTAAAATTTTCTCCACCTTCCTCCCATCCACCTCCCAAAGAAGATGGTGTGCAATGTGACATAGGCTCTACATATACATTCTTATTAAACATATTTTCACATTAGTCATGTTGTAAAGAAGAATTAGAACGAATGGGAGAAACCACGAAAAGGAAAAAACAAAACAAAACAAAAAGAGAGAGCATCTGCATTCAGACTCCATAATTCTTTCTCTGGCTACAGACAGCATTTTCCATTGTGAGTCTTTTAGAGTTGTCTTGGATCCTTGCATTGCTGAGAAGGGCTAAGTCTATCAAAATCAGTCATCACACACTGTGGCTGTTGCTGTGTATAGTGGGTTCTCTAGGTTCTTCTCACTTCACTCAGCATCAGGTCATACAAGTCTTTCCAGGTCCTGGCTATTATTAATCAACTCTCTCTCTCTCTCTCTCTCTCTCTCTCTCTCTCTCTCTCTCTCTCTCTCTCTCTCTCTGTCTCTGTCTCTCTCTGTATAAGGATGAGGTGAATAATTTACCAATACTTGGAGTAGGTGAAAAAATGCCTAATCAGTGAGTTTCAGCATGAGGCTAGACTAAACATGAAAAGTCCTTGAAAGCCATATGGTGAAATAAAGGCTGAGGCAGCTCTGTGGCACTAGGTCTGGAGTCTGAAAGACCCAAGTTCAAATCTGGCCTCAGACACTTACCAGCTATGTGACCTTATATCACTTAACTACTGATTGTTTCAGATTCCTCAACTGTTAAATGAAGATAATAATAGCACCTGCCTCACAGGGTTATGAGGATCAACACAATAATAATATTTGTAAACTACAGAGTGCAGTTCTATGGCACATAGTTGGTGCTACATAAATGCTTATTCTTCCCCCTGCTCCCCAAATGATACCAGATAAAATGTTAGTTTCAGTTAGCTAGGGATTTCATTCTGTACTGTGGATCCTTTATTAAATCATTAATGTAGGAGGAATGGGAGGAATTCTGGAAATTGGAGGAAATACAGCTTCCCAGAACATTCCTAAAGAGGAACTTCCTAGAGGTGATGGGGAACTACTTTGGCCAGATCTCTTTTCTCCCCAATTTTGACCAGAGGAGGACATTGAGAGCATCAAAGGATCCTGAGAATGGGATAGGGTAAGGGAGTTATGTGCCCTGGGTGCCATGGATAGAACCTGACTCAAGACTCAGCAAAAAGAACCCAGCAAAGAAATTCCACCATGCTTGAGGAGAATTTTAGCATCCCACAAATGGGAGAAAATGATTTCCAGAAGTCAGGAGCTGTTAGTGACCCCTTTGCCACTTGTATTTTCTAAGTCTTACCTCACTTTCTCCTGGACCCTCTATGTACTTGTTCTACTTCTTATAGAATCACCTTCATAAATACCCCTTTCTAAAAACTAAATTGATTCTTCACTGACAGTCTTTGTGGTGGGCTAAAGAAACACCCATGGGTACTTGAACTGATGCCCATAGAGAATCATCCCTGGCTCCTTGAGGTACCCCCCAAAACCCTGAAAAGGAGATGGATCTGCCAGACTTTGGAGACCCAGTTCATCATTTGTGAGAGTAGGAGTTGGGATAAGGATGACCTAGGGCTTGTATGGGCTACAATTCATGTAGCTGGAACTTTATGGATTTGGGCAAATATTTTCCCCCCTGGGTCTCAGTTTCCATATCTAGGAAATGAGGGTGTTGAATTAAATGACCTCTTAGTTCCCTTCCTGCAGCAGTCCTATGAACATGTCAGTGCAATCTCCTCCTATTATTTCCCCCTCCCCCTTTTTTTGCTTGGCTTGGATTTTTCTGGACTTTCCTTGAGAATTACAGCTGTGATCTTCCTGGGAGTTAAATGAAAGCCCCAGAATAGCTGCAAAAAAGAGAAAGGGAAAAAAGAGGCAAAAGCTGGTAAAAGCAGAATATAGAAAATATATTGGAAAATATGATGTTCAAGGAAACATGTTCCCATAAATCTCTCATAAATATAGAGAATCGTTCTTTTTCTTTCAGTTTTACATTGCCCCAGAGATATGCCAGTGCCTTAATGCTTTGATAAGATGGGAATAAAATGGAAAGTGGAAAATATCTAGCTCTTTGATCTCTATCTTTATGCCTTTATCTTTTATGCCATCATTTTAATTTGTAGAATCTCTAGATATCCCTCTCCCCTAAATTCCAGTTGAGATGCTTCCCTATCTTTACCTCTGCTTTTCCCTCTCAAGATTGAGTGTGTGATTGGGGCGGCTAGGTAGCGCAGTGATTAGAGCGCCGGCCCTGGATTCAGGAGGACCTGAGTTCAGATCCGGCCTCAGACACTTAACACACACACACACACACACACACACACACACACACACACACACAAATTAGCCATGTGACCTTGGGCAAGTTACTTAATCCCAATTGCCCTCCAAAAAAAATAATCTTTAAAAAAAAAAAAGATTGAGTATGTGAGATCTTTTCCACCAACCATCATTGTGTGAGGTTTTTAAGGTATTTTCTTAAGTAGTCTGATAGAAGTTACATAACCTGGTTACTGACTGATAGACAGTGGATATTATCTGGATAGGTGATGTTTTCTTTTATTATAAGCCTCATAAAGAACTTTTGAGGAAGAATTTTAGAATTCTGTTGCTGTAAAGGAATGTGTTTTCTAATTTACTGTTGTCTTTTAAAGCAAATTAAAATATTCCAGATGCTAGACATGGTTGTCTTTTTCATTCTCATTAAAATAAAATTTTAAAAACCTTGAAGTTTGCTTGGTCATATGATGTTTAGGGCAGTTATTCAACATAAATTGGAATAAATACTTTTTAGACATATAGGCTTTTAAAAATCACCTATTATCAAATATTGTGGTACCATAATCAGAATAAGACAAGATTTAGCAGCTTTTACATTAAAGGATCAGAAGGCTTGGGATATGATATTATGGAGGTCTAGGATTACAACCAAGAATCACCTACCCAGCAAAACTGAGTATAATCATTCAGGGGAAAATATGGACATGTAATGAAATGAAATTGAGGGATTTCCTGATGAAAAGATCAGAGCTGAATAGGAAATGTGACTTTGAAATACAAGCTTCAAGAGAAGCACAAAAAGGTAAACAGAAAAGAGAAATCATAAGGGATTCAGTAAGATTAAACTGTTTACATTTGGGAAGATGATACTTGTAACTCCAAAGAACTTTATTTTTGTTAAGGCAGTTAGAAGAAGTATACATAGACAAAGGGCATGGGTGTGAATTCACTATGATGGAATATAAAAAAAATCAAATAAAATTAAGGAGAAGAGAGAAGCACTGGGAGCAAGGTGGATTGAGGGAGGCAGTTGTCAGAAGCAAAACACTTTTGAAGAGGGACAGGGTGAAAGAAGAGAGAAGGATATATAGGGGGAAAGTAGGATGGAGGAAAATACATACTAATCATAATTATGAATGTGAAGATGAACTTATCCATAAAAAGAACAGTACAGTGGACTACTTGATTTAGACATAAAGGGTGATACCATAAGCACATTAGGGGAACATGGAATAGTTTAACAGCCAGATCTATGGATAAAGGAAGAATTTATGACCAAGCAAGAGATAGAGAGCACAATAGAATATAAAATGGATAAATTTGATTACGTTAAATTAAAAAGTGTTTTGCACAAATGAACCCAATGCAGTTAAGATTAGAAGAAAGCAGAAAACTGGGGGGAAATTTTACAGCAAGTTTCTCTGATTGAAACCTCATTTCTCAAATATATAGAGAACTGAGTCCCATTTCTAAGAATACAAGTCATTCTTCAAACGGTAAATGGTCAAAGGATATATAAACAGGCAGTTCTCAAAAGAAGAAATCTAAGCTATATATAAAGTCATATAAAAATGTTCTAGACCACTATTAATTAGAAAAATGCAAATTAAAACAATTCTAAGGTACCACCTAACCACCTATCAGATCAGCTAATATGACAGAAAAGGAGAATGATAAATGTTGGAAGGGATGTGGGAAAATTGGGACACTAATGCACTTTCAGTGGAATTGTGAACAGATCCAACCATTCTGGAGAGCAATTTAAAACTATGCTATGCAAACCCTTTGACTCAGCAATACCACTTCTAGGTCTGTATCCCAAAGAGATCAAAGGAAAAGAAAAAGGACCTTTATATAAAAATATTTATAGCAGCTCTTTTTTGTGATGGAAAAGAACTGGAAATTGAGGTGATGCCTATCAGTTAGGGAATGACCAAACAAGTTGCAGTATATCATTGTGGTAGAATGCTATTGTACTATAAGAAATGACAAGCAAGATGTTTTCAGAAAAACCTGGAAAGATTCACATGAACTGATGCTGAGTTAAGTGAACAGAACCAGGAGAACATTGCATATAGTAACAGCAATATTATACAATGACCAACTGTGAATATCTTAGCTATTCTCAGCAATACAGTGATCTAAGACAATTCCAAAGGACTCATGATGAAAAATTCCATCCATATCCAGAAAAAGAACTGATGGAGACTAAATGTAGATCAAGCATTTTTTAAACTCTCTTTTTCTTTCTTTTTTTTGCTCTCTGTTTCTTTCACAGACTAATTTATGGAAATATGTATTGTACAATTGCACATGTATAACCTACATCAAGTTGCTTGCCTTTTCAAGGTAGGGAGGTAGGAGAGAAGAAGAGAATATAAAATCCGATATTTTAAAAATAAATTAAGACAGTCCTCTTCGGAGGCCTTGAGGCCTCTCGAGCTTTGAGCGAGAGTTAGCTCTATAAGCTCGTGAGAAGCACCTCGGAAGACCCTTTCCCCCAAGATGGCGCTGAAGGCGAAGAAGGAAGCCGTTGTCCCCCCCAAGGCAGAAGCCAAGTCCAAGGCTTTGAAGGCCAAGAAGGCGGTGATGAAGGGTGTACACAGCCACAAATAGAAGAAGATCAGAACATCCCCCACCTTCAGGAGACCCAAGACCCTGAGGCTCCGAAGGCAGCCCAAATACCCTTGGAAGAGCGCCCCTCGCAGGAACAAGCTCGATCACTATGCCATCATTAAGTCTCCTTTGACCACTGAGTCTGCTATGAAGAAGATTGAGGACAACAACACCCTAGTCTTCATTGTGGACGTCAAGGCCGATAAGCATCAGATCAAACAGGTTGTAAAGAAGCTGTATGACATCGATGTGGCCAAGGTCAACACACTGATTTGGCCTGATGGAGAGAAGAAGGCCTATGTTCGTCTTGCTCCAGACTGTGATGCTTTAGATGTTGCCAACAAAATTGGAATCATCTAACTTCTTGTGTTCAGCTGTGTCCTGTTCCACCTACAATAAAAAGTTTTCCAGAAAAAAAATAAATTAAAATTGATTTGTTACATGAAATTTAAAAAATATAAAATTATGATTAAAATGACAAGTGAAAAGCAGTTAACAAAATATAAAACAACCTTTCATTTTCTTAGACTGATGGGGGGGACTATAGATATAGAATAATGCACTGTCAGCTGAAGTCCATATTTTGGCTGCTTTTGCCAATCTGCTTTTCTTTGTTACAAAGGAGAGATTTATTTGTGGCTAACTATATTGGCAAAAAGGTATGGTGTAAAACAGAGGTGTGAAACATGTCAAACACTTCCAAGTGCAGGCCGAACCATATTAAAATGTAGTTCCTGTCTCATTTTAATGTGTTGATGTAGTAATAAAAAAGAAATATGTAAACATGTACAACTTTCTAAGTCAATATGTACACTTCAGGGATCCTGTTGTATAATTTAGTGGTCCCCATTTCCATGTGAATTTGACACCACTGGTATAAACAATAAAACTTAACAAACTACTGCAAGTCAGAAATGATACAATTTTTTCCCTTATAAAATATGTTTGCAGAAATTACATACCTTCAAAATGTTCATCTGAAACTCAAGTACTAAAAATTAAATACGAGTATTTTTGGTTAATCCTTTCAGTAAATCCTGAATTTCTTGCTACTACAGAAACTTATCTCTATGATGCCAGGTTTCTCTTAATTATTATGCTTTGTGGCTGCCAGTCTGGGAATACCATAGGCATCATGGTGGAGTGGAAAGAGTCAGTGGATTTAGAATCACAGGCAGCAAACTAGATGGCGCAGTGGATAGAGTACTGGGTCTGGAGTCAGCAAGACATGAATGGGCATTGAGGTGGCGCAGTGAATAGAGCACTGGCCCTGGAGTCAGGAGGGCCTGAGTTCAAATCCAGTCTCAGACACTTAACACTTACAAGCAGTGTGACCTTGGGCAAGTCACTTAATCCCAATTTCCCTACTCTCCCCCCTCCAAAGAGAAAAAAAAAAGAAGAAAGACCTGAGTTCAAATCCACCCTTAAACCCTTACTAGCCGTGTGACCCTGGACAAGTCATTTGACCTCAATCTTGACTACTTCAACTATAAAATGGGGGTAATCATTGCACCTACTTGCTAGGGTTGTTGTGAGAATCAGGTGAGATAATATTTGTAAAGCACTTAGCACAGTATAAACTGCTCCATTAGATTGTAAGCTTCTTGAGGGCAGGCTCTGAATTTTGCCTCTTTTTATATGCCTAGTGCTTAGGACAGTACCTGTTACAAATAGACAGTTAATTAATATTTACTCATTGATTGAAGTGTATCAGGCATTTAATAAATTACTGTTTTCTTTCCTATCCTTCCTTCCATTTTAATCCTGGTTCTGCCACTTATTTAACTGTGAATAGATAAATAACTTAGCCTCTTTCCTGTTGGGCTAGAGGATGTTTAAGGTCCTTTTCAGACGCAAATCTTATGTTCTTATAATAAAAACTAAAACCATTTCTGACAGTAATGGTAACAGAGAGATACATCCCAGTTGTCAATATACTGCGGCAACAGGTCCATTGATGGCTACTTAATATGTTGATTATTACTTTTGAAAGTTCTGTTTTTCTACATTTCTTTCATTTTATTTATGTCTCTAATTCTTTAAAATGTACACCGTCTGTTCTCAAAATGGGAAAGTATCTTTTTGCCTTTGAAGTTTCTACCTAATTCTCTCCTTTTCAACCTTCTCAGAGACAGCAGATTGGTCCTTTTAATCCCTGTGATGCTTTATTTTCAAATGTTTCATTGTTATTGGCAGCTTTTGGTGTTAAAAGCACCTACATTCCTTTTTTATAATCGTTATATTTTTTTCCTATGGAACAAAAATCTATTTTCCCTTCATTTCTTTCTCACCCCCTTTGGGGGGGGCGGAAACAAGAAAAGAAAACTCTTGTAATAGTTATGCATAGTCAAGCAAAACAAATTCTTATATTGACCATTTCCAAAAAACATGTACCTCATTAAACATCGTGAAGTCTACCAGCTTTCCGTCAAGAGCATCACCTTCATTTCCAAATAGCCTTCCCACCCCTGCTACCTGGTGAGCCAACCATTGTAAGCAGGAATGAAAAAAAAAAGAGGGGAAAAAGCAGTTCAGAAAAAATAACCGACTCATCAGCCCAATGTGTCACGTTGGAGGCATGTGGCACATCCTTAGTCTACCTGTGAATATAAAGAATGTAACCTGGCCATGTCCTACTCGCCCCCTCCCCCCTCCACCCCCCTCCAGTGATGAATACTGAGGACACTTCAGGTTTTTTGTCTTATACACTCTACCACTTCTGTAGTAAACCTGGTCTAAAATGGAGCTCCATTTGCTGCCATAAAATTATTGCTTTTGTTTAGGATAAATCGGCAATTAAGGCCCATTTTCTCTGTTTTGCTATCTCTGGAGATGAACGACCAAGCTGTGCCTGCCTTCCGACGACCCTTTGTGTGCTCAGACAGCTTATTTATTTATTTTTGACTAGCTTGAATTCTTTAAGCCTGTTCTCATGGGTCCCATTTTTCTTTTTTCTTTTTTTTTGCTTTTTGGAGGGCAATTGGGGTTAAGTAACTTGCCCAAGGTTACACGGCTAGGTTTTTTTTTTGTTTGTGTGTGCGTTGTGTCTGAGGTTGGATCCGAACTCAGGTCCTTCTGACTCCAGGGCCGATGCTCTACTCACTGCGCCACCTAGCCGCCCCTATTGGGTCCTATCTTTCAACCCTCTATAATTATTTTTCTATAGTTGCTCTTCTATGGGTTCTCTCCAAATAGTTCATAGTTCTTTAAAAATGTGATTCACACCATTCTAAAGACTTTATAAAGGCCCAACCAAGCTCATGCAACATCTGTCCTGGCTCTTCCACTTCTGGATTTGCCTTCACTTTTTGTATAGAGTCAGATTTATGCTTGATGGAAGGAAAACCCTCTTAACAATTAGAGCTCTCCAAAAATGAAATAAGCAGCCTCAGGAGGGAGTAGAGTCAATCCCTGCCCCCAAGAAGCTTACCTTTTAGTTGAGGGAAGCAAGATATGCATAGATATGTAATAGATGTTTTGTTGTTCAGAGTAAATACAAAGTAAGTTGAAAGGTAGAACACTAAGGACCAGGAGACTCAGTGCTGACCAGAAATAGGGTTTTCCCTGTCAGTATGTATTAGAGATGAGACTTGAACCCAGGTCTTACCAAGTCCAAGGCTGGCCCTCTAGCCACTGAGTCACAATGCTTCTCACTTGTTATTTGGCAGGGATGAAAGTCAAGGGGAATCCTAGGCTTATGTATAGTCATGATCATCATTCTGTTTTCTTTGGTGATAAGGGGCATAAGCTAAGAGGAAACTTTAAGAACTGACTGAGAATGAGGCTCCCTGTCTGTCTCTGTCTCTCTTGCTGTCTTTCTGTCTCTGTCTTTCTGTCTCTGTCTCTGTGTGTGTGTCTCTCTCTTTCCTGATTTGTTTATTCTTTGCAATTTAAGCCACTCTGCTTAGAAACTGGAACTTCAGTGCAGTGGTAGGGTCAAACTTTGGCAGACAGAACATAATGAGATGCATTTTTTTATTGTCATTCTAGGTTTCAACAAGTGACAGATGTGAAGAGACATCTTTTCCGATGTGACACTTGAATCTCAGCCATGACACTCCGAGTTTTCACCGAAAATTAAATATGACTTAGGAACATCGAACCTTGGGAAGGTTTATGATGTCATCGGTTGCTAGGGGCAGCAAAATCCAGCAGGCTGTCAGCCTGGAGGGAGTTGACCCAGAAACATGCATGATAGTATTTAAAAATCACTGGGCACAGGTAATAATATATTTAAGGAAAAACTGTATATCTTTGCTGACTGATATAGCTATAAGGCTCTACTTCTCAGAAACTGGCTCTCTCTCATACCTGTATGTCAGAGTTCTGGGCTGGCCTTACAAAGACATGGAGCCATTCTCTTAAGGGTTGGTATAGAATTGATTTCTCTTCTTTAGCTCTGCCTTGGAATGGTCTCTGGGTCAACCAGAAAGAATAACAAAAGTAACGGTAATCTACTTTTACTGATAGTTGGCAAAACATTGTATATAAATCATTTCATTGAATGTTTACAGCAACTCAGAAATAATGCATCGGGCATTAGTAAATAGTATTGGGTAGCTAGGTGGTACAATGGATAGAGTGCCAGGCTCAGAGTTAGGAAGACTTGAATTTAAATCTGTCCTCAGACAATTTACAAGTTGTGTGACCCTGGGCAAATCATGTAACCCTCTTTGCCTCAGTTTCCCCATTTGTAAAATGAGCTGGAGAAGGAAATGGCAAACCGCTCCAGTATCTTTGCCAAGGAAACTCCAAGTGGGGTCATGGAGACTGAACAACAACAGATTATCATCACTAATTTGTGGAGGAAGGCAACAGTGTTACTGACTTGGGTCAGGAATGCCTGGAATCAAGCACTGACTCTGACTCATAATGGCTCCGCGCCCCTGGATTAGTCACAGTGCCCAGGCAGCTCCCTAAAACTATTATCGGCTGAGAAGCTGGGTGACATCTTTGTTTTTAGAGCAGCCCTGTGGAATCTATGTACCAATGAAATCACAGGTCCAGTTAAAAAAAAAATTACGGATTGAAAAGTGAGGCTCAGAGGAGGAAACAGAGCTAATAGGTGTCCTGGTGGCATCTAAGCCTAGGTTGTCCTGATTTCAAGTCTGGTGCTTAGGGGGCATGCCCATTGCTCATGTTGCAACAAGGGTACTTAGGTGGTTTTAATTCAATTCAGCAAATATTTATTGAAGGTCTTCTATGGCAAGGCAATGTGCTAGGGCTACGTAGGTTAAAAATGAATCTCTTCTCAAGGCTCTAAAGCACTTTACATGTTATCTCCCATTTATCTTCTCAACAGCCCCGTGAGATAGATGTTATTCGTATCCCCATTTTATAGATGAGGAAGCTGAAGCTGAGAAAGCTCAAGTGACTTCCTCAGGGTCATATAGCTAGTAAATGTCTCCGGCAGGATTTGAATTCATCTCATCCTGACTTCAGGTCGAGCATCAATTCTTGTATCACCTTACTGCCTTACATTTTAATGGGGGTAGCGGAGTATACACATACACAGAATTGTAATACAGATAATAAGGGCAAAGGAAAGTACCAGATGAAATATTATAGGAAGTTTTATAGAGGAAAAAGAGGAAGCTGGAGGAAATCAGGGGAGGCTTTATAGGCAGCTGAGATGAGCCTTGAGAAGAGGTAAAGATTGTGAAATACTTCTTGAGCAAAATATTAGCTTTTGTGAACAGCAAAAATGAGGAAGCATATGTAAAACTTCCTACCTTTTCATAGATATCAGACACTTTCTTTTATTTTTTCTTTTTCTTGCCTACCCCAAACTCAAGGAGGCACCTAGGAAAGATTGTGTTTGTCCTTTGTTTTCAAAGAGGACCATGGCATCAGGGAAATGATGACATGATTTGCAGTTGACTTTGATTTGAATGAGGGAGGGCTGTACAAACTCACCAGCCTCACTTTCTCCTCCAGAGCCATCTGGGTCCAGTGGCCAGATATTCATCAGGAGGACTGGAGATGACCCAGGATGCAGTGGGAGACCCTGGCCCTTTTAAGCTAAGGCCTTTTCAGGTTCTCACTTTAAAACCTTTCTTGGAGAAATAGGGGTGTTATGGGAAGGGAGGCATCACAGTAGGTAGAATGCTGGGCCTGGAGTCAGGAAGACCTGAGTTCAAATTTGACTCCAACATGTATTAGCTGTGTGACCCTAGGCAAATTACTTAAGCTCTGTTTGTCTTAATCCACTGGAGAAGGAAACATTAAAGCACTCCGGTATCTTTTCTAAGAAGACCCCATGGACAGTATGATCCATGGGGTCACAGAGTCAGACATGACTGAATGATAGCAACCCCAATCTCATCCTAAGTCTTGAACAATAGGTCTCAGTGTGTGTGGTTAGATTTAAGTGATTTTAGTATAAGTTATCTAAGTGTATGCATGTAATGTCTATATTCCAAAGACAGAGATAGATTTTTTTTTGCCTTATCTGTTTGGGACAATCTGCAAATCTTACCTGCTCTGTTTGTATGCATAATTAAGGGTTGAGCATTCAGAAAATTTACCAGCCCACCCTTTCCACAGAGAGCACACAGGGAATGAAATAAATAAAATTGGTTTTCTTTACTACTTGTCCAGCATTACTCTCCCCAGGTGAGTTGGTAAGTGGCTATTTATGAGACAGGTTTTTAATGACTGCCTAGCCACCTTCCTGTGTGCCAGAAACAGCATGTGGGGGAAAGAAAGCACTGAGCCTGCAAATCACTGCAATTACAGGGGACACAATTTAGATCAAAAAATGAGCAGAATCCATCCTGTTTTTGAGCATTTCCTACACTCTAGCTCCTTGCCAGTATCTGGAGAAAGACTGCCAGTGTTTCTTGTACGCTCGCAGTTCTGCCTGGCTCTTTACTGTCAAATTCTAACTGCTTTGCTCAGGAAATTGAGGGCAGATCTATTTCAGCAAAGGGAAATGGAGAACTGAAGTAGTTTTTAAGCAAATTTTCAAAAGAAAATCCCCCAAAGAACTCAATCTTTAGCTGTAATTACCTGGGTATTCTAAGGTGAAAGTATCATTTTCCCTCCTGCTTCCTTCTCTTTACGCATGCAGGCTGGCTTTGATGTTCATTTCTTGCTCTGTACTTTCTGTATGTATATCTGTCTCTCATTTAATTCTTTTTCTTCTTAGCAGCCCGTTGATATGGTTTTTCTTTCAAGGATGGAAGGGAGATGATCGAGTAGTCTCTCTTCATTACACTTCTCTTCTATAAAATATTAAGTCAATTCTTGATTAAAATGTGTAGATAATCAACCCTATGGCTAGTCTAGGACAGATTAGGAGTCTGCTTTCTCTAAAGCAGAGGAACCTACTGGATTGTTCATCTCCTCCCATGTTCCTGGTATATTCAAATTTTCAGCTTTACCCCAGGAAAAACCAACAAACAAACTATGATTAGGAGAGTAAATAAAACAATAATGTAATGTTCTTTTCAACATGCAGTAGAAATGATTTTAGGATTCTTTGTCATTGTGGATTATCTTTGTCTTTGGTCCTGACGTTAATGTAGCTAGTTAGTCAATAGTCAGCCATACCAGTTAGAGCTCTCAGCAAATGACCTCAATTTTGAAATGAAAATACACAGAATTACAAAGGCAATAAATTATTATCAAATAAACAGGAAATTTTTTCCATTCAAATTCACTAATCCCCTGAAATTTCTCCATGGATTTCTTAGGGCCCCAGGGTAAGAACTAGTGATTTAGAAGGGATACATTGAGTATTCCTTCAGCAAATATTTACTGAGTGGAAACATTACAGGGAATGGAATAGTATAGGAAAAGGAGCACTGTTTTTGCAGTCTGAGGACCTGAGTTCAAATTCTAACTCTGAAATAGATTAGCCATATCATTCTAGGTCATTTTAACTCCCTGGGCCTCAGTTTACTAATCTGTAAAATAGTGGGTTTGGACTGGATGACCTAAGAGTTCCCTTCCCTTCCACATTTAGATTTATTTGAACATAGTGACAACAATATGCATATTGTCGTATTGGTCAGTAAGGTATAAAGAAATAGGATGTTTAGCCCTTGCTTTCAAGGAAATTTAGATGTAACTGTAAATAAGCATGCAACAAATGCTTGTTGATTGGTTGACAGGCACAAGATAGTCATACATAAAGATTCACCAACGTTGAGGGGCGGCTAGGTGGCACAGTGAATAGAGCACCGGCCCTGGAGTCAGGAGGACCTGCGTTCAAATCTGGTCTCAGACACTTAACCAAAAAAAACAAAAAACAAAAAACACTAGCCGTGTGACCTTGGGCAAGTCACTTAACCCCAATTGCCTTCCAAAAAAGAAAAAGCAAAAAAAAAAAAAAGATTCACCAACTATGCAAAGCAGTTAATGTAGGATATGCTACCTGGTCATGATTACTGGCAGAGTGCTCTATATTCAGGTATAGGGTTTCAGAGCAGATAGGAAAGGGATTGTGGGAGGTTCTAGTGGTCAAGGAAGGCTTCCTGGAGTAAGAGACACTTAGGTCAAAACTTAAAAGATGTGTACAGGGTGTGGCTAGATGGAGAACAAAGGGCAGATATTCCATGCAGGGGTTCTAATATTAGCAAGACTGGGATTAGAATTTTCTGATTGATAGCTTTTTTTGGTGGGGAAAGTGGGTTGTCTGGCAGAGGTGGGGAAAGGTTCTGGCAGTTGAGGGAAAAGGAGAGAATTAAGACTAGTTAAAGTGAATGGTGCATGTATCCCTTTTGTCTTGAGGGTCAGTAACATTAGTGTAATCCATATTTTTGTATAACAAGAGCGCTTGCCAGGAATTTAGAAATAACCAAAGTCTCACACGAGCATTTTCCTTCCTTCCTTCCTTCCTTCCTTCCTTCCTTCCTTCCTTCCTTCCTTCCTTCCTTCCTTCCTTCTTCTCTCTTTCCCTCATTCCTTCCCTCCCTCCCTTCCTCTCTTCTTCCCTTTCTCTTTTCTCTCCCTCTTTTTCTCTTTTCCTCACTCCCTTCTACCCTTCTTTTCTCCCTTCCATTCTTCCTTCTTTCCTTGCTCCTTTCTTCTTTCTTTTCCTTCTCTTCATCCCTCCTTTCTTTCCTCCTTCCTTTCCTTCTTCTCTACTCCTCCTGTCTCCCTCCCTCTCTTAAGGTCATTGTTGGTATACTGGTGAGATTGGTAACAGATATGTTTCAGGCAGAAATGTCTGTTACCAGTACTGTCATTTGTTAGCTCCACTGTATAATTTCTTTTTTTTTTTTTTGACAAGTTTAAAACATTTATTTAAAATACAATTTATAAAATGCTTAATCTGCTGACTTGGGGACCCGCGGAGAGGGGTGGGAGTTCAGGGAGCTGCCCGGCTATTCCAGCAGGGCAGAACTGCAGGATATATGGCATCTCTCCCTCCCTCCCCTACTCTTCTCCCTTGAACACACCCAAGGGGACCTTGACTCACCCTGGGAGAAACACAACAACTAGAAACAAGGTTCCAAGAGGTCTCTCAAGCCTCTGGGCCAGGGGTGGCCAAGTGTGGCCCCACCTATCTAGTTTCAACAGGAAGGCTCCCCCAGGGAGGGGCGGGCTGGGCTTATGGGGTCCACTGTATAATTTCTAAATCTTCAGATATTTATTAGATAATTTCTTTGAGCCTCAGTTTTCTCATCTATAAATAAGGGATAATAATAGCACCTATCTCTCATGGTTGTTTGAAGATCAAATGAGAAAATGAATGTATATTGCTTTAAAGTATGATATAAATGTTAGCTAGCATTGTAGATGGATGTTCAAAAGTATAAAATTTAGGCTTGGTGCAGGAATGGATTTTAGAACAAGTGGAATGAACCTGAATCAGTAGGTAATAGATTCCTCTTCCTTTCAAGAAGAGACTAGAGGACCACTTTTGGTGTATATCATCTTGGGAATTCTTTTCTTAGTATGTATTAGATTAGCCAGTAACCAAAGTCTCTATCAACTTTGAAATTCTGTAATAATGATGATTAATAGTAATTAAGTGATCATAAAGATAAGAAATTTGTGTACAACCATGTCTAAGGCCTACATTTATTGCTCTTTGCAGAGAGATTTAATTTTAGATGTTCAAATTGATTTATGTATTTGTCAGCTCCTTTGGGATTACAATAAACAAACAATGAATACACTTCATACTTGCTGCCCGAAATATTCCTAACCCAGAGCTTGAGTGGCTGAGCCATCTTTTTGTTGTTGTTTGTTTCAATTCAATTCAGCACACTTTTCTTTCTTTCTTTCTTTTTTTTACCCCTTTCTATTTTTAAAAAAAATCATTCACCATTTATTTTTAACATTTGTTTTTTTACAGTTTGAGTTCTAAATTCTTTCCCTCCCACTAACTCCTCCCCTACTCATTGAGAAGGCAAGCAACATGAAACTCATTATACATATGATATCACAAAAATAAAAGTGAAAAAAGCATGCTTCAGTTTGCACTCAGAATTCATCAGTTCTTTCTCTGGAGGTGGATAGCATTTTTCATTATGAATTCTTTGAAGTTCTCTTGCAACATTATATTGATCACAGTAGCTAAGTGTTTCATAGTTGATCTTCTGTACACTATTGCTGTTACTGTATGTGATAGTCTTCTGGTTCTACTCACTTCACTTTGCATCAGTTCATATGAGACAGTTCATATAAGACTTCCCAGGTTTTTCTGAAGTCATCCTGCTTATCATTTCCTATTGCAAAATAGTATTCTGTCCCAATCATATGCTACCAGTTGTTTAGCCATTCTCTAACTGATGAGTGCCCCTTCAATTTCCAATTCTTTGCCACCACAGAAATAGCTACTATAAGTAATTTTGTACGTATAGGTCCTTTTTTCTTTTCTTTGATCTCTTTAAGATACAGACATAGTAGTGGTATTGCTGGGTCAAAGGGTATGCACAGCTTTATAGCCTTTTGGGCATAGTTCCAAATTGTTCTACAGAATGAATGGTCAGACCAGTTCACAACTTGACTAACAATGGATTAGTGTACCTGTTTTTCCAATCTCCTCCAGCATTTATCATTTTCCTTTCTGTCACATTAGCCAATCTGATAGATGTGTGCATTTCTCTAATATATAGTGATCTAGATTATTTAAAAAATATGACTTGATAGTTTTTATTTCTTCATCTGAAAACTGCTTGTTCATATCCTTTGACCATTTATCAGTTGGGGAATATGAGCTATCTTCTTTAATCTTCTTGCTTACTTTAACAAGCTTAAGCTCTATTCCTAAGGCCACCATCACAATTTTATGGCCATGTATTGGACCAGGAAATTAGTTCCAGGCCCAAATGGTGCCAAAGTTATAGCAGACTCCAAGGCAATGATGGTGAAGAAGGAAAAGGCAGGCACACTTCTCAGTTGCTATGGGTCCTCCTGGAAAATTTTTTAAGTTTCCTTACATAGTACTGAGAGGCAATAGGCTGTTCTGGCTAGTGGGCTGGCCACAGAGTCAGGAAGACTGCTGTTAGTCTTTCTTTGACAGATAGTACCATAGATTTAGAGCTGGAGACTGACTAGCTGTCTGACCATGAACAAGTTTTTTTTAATCTCTCGGCAACAAAGAGACTCTAAATTATGGAAGAGTTAGAAATCTTTATCACTGAAGGGGGGTTTCTGTAGTAGGAATTCCCCACACGAAAGACATCAGAGTTCCAGATAAAAATAGAAAAAACAAAAAAGCTCTCGGATTATAGTACAACCTTTTGCTTTTATTCCCCATTAATCTGAGCCTTTATGATTATTTGAATTCCTTCATTTCTTGTGCTCTGGGTTTGTCTTAGAGCAGTTGAGAAATGTGAGTTCGCCAATTGGACTAGGTCATTGTTTCTTTTGTTGTTAATTTGAAGTGAGGTGAACAGTTGTTCCTTTATAGAGGTTTCTGTCTTTTGGCATCAGAGATTCAGTTTTACTTCCCAAGTTTAGTGAAGCTGCTCACATAAGCTTAGATTATTGAAGAGTTTTTAAATTTCTTAAATTGCTTCCCCCTTGTCATGTATGAAAGGAAGCTTTGTTTCATTTTGTCATGATTGTATTATTTGTCAGTATTCAGTTTGTTTACTCTGTATAGAGGGATGCTAACCTGGAGCCTGGGAACAGACCCTTTGTGGTACCACAGAAAGAATTCTGGATTTGGGGTCAGAGGGTCTAGGTTCTACTCAGCTTTTCTACTTTACACTCAGTGTAATCATGGGCAGAATTTTTCCCTATCTTAGGGCACAACTTTCCTCATATGTAAAATTACGGATTAGACTAGATCAGGGGTTCTTAACCTAGAGCTCATGAATTTTTTCCCCTTCATATTTTTATAACACTCAGTATAATTGGTTTCCTTTGTAATCTTATGCATATATGCGAATATATAATATCTTATATAAGTACAATATAATAATATATTATTATTGTGTATATCATAATTATTAAATCATAGTTTTATACAAACATGTGAATAATATATAAAATAGTTGCATAATACATGATAATATATTATATATTAAATACATATAGAGTATATTATTTATTGCTTTAAATATAATATATGTGTTTTAAAATATGTTAATAAGTATGCTTATATATACACATATATTATGCACATGTGTATATATCATCTCCCCTGGTAGACTGTAAACTTCTTGAAGACAGGGACTATTTCTTTTTTGTCTTTGTGTTTCCTGTCCCTAGCACTGTGTGAACGCTTAATAAAAGCTTGTTGATAGATGGGTGAATGGATGGATAGAATGAGAATGCTTTCATTTTTTTTTAATTTTTATTTATTATTTGCCTTTTTTTTTTTGGAGGGTAATTGGGGTTAAGTGACTTGCCCAAGGTCACACGGCTAGTTTTTGTGTTAAGTGTCTGAGGTTGGATTCCAACTGAGGTTCTCCTGACTCCAGGGTGGGTGCTCTATTCACTGTACCATGTAGTCACCCTGATGAGAATGCTTTTAAATTAGAGATTTTTAACCTGAGGTTCATGGATAAATTAGAGATTTTTAACCTGAGGTTCAGAAAAGAAAATAAGACATCTTTGTTTTCATTAACTCTTAATTGAAATTTAGCATTTCTTTTGATTAGCAAAGTAGGCAGGACCTATGTATAAGGGGAAAAAAGGTTAAAACCCCTTCTTTAAATGAATAAAACCTTTTTTTTTTTAAAAAGCAATTGGGGTTAAGTAACTTGCTCAAGGTTACATGGCTAGTCATTATTTATGTGTGGGTGCTCATTTTCTGAGGCTGGTTTCGATCTTGGGTCATCCCAACTCCGAGGCCGACGCTCTTACTCACTGCGTCACCTAGCTGCCCCTAGCTCACTCTTAAAACAAATGATTATTTTAAAAAAGAATAAAAGGAAGATGGGGAAAAAATCAGTAAAACCTATCAATACTTAAAAAAAAAACTAACATAGTTCGAAATGTTTCATATCCATAGACACCTTATCAAAGGAGGGGGTTGAGGTGTTTTCTTATATCTCTTCTTTAGGGCCAGACATACTCTTTATAATTTTGCAACATTTTCCTTGTTTTTTAGTTATTGTTCCTTCCATAACACTATTGTAGTAATTTTATGTATTATTTTCTTGGTATTGTTTCCTTCACTTTGCATTCTTCGGGTTCCTCATTTCACCCAGCACAATAATATTCCATTCTGTTTGTTTGTTTAGTCATTCCCCACTCAATGGGCATTGATTTTGTTTCCAGCTATCATAAAAGTGCTATTATAAAATATTTTTGCATATTTTGGGACTTATTTTTAGCCAATGATCTTGGAGCCTTTAAAGAAAAGGGTATGGAGAATTTATCCACTTTATTTGCATAATTCCAAATTGTTTTCCAGAATGATTATACTAATTTGTTGTTTGATGCCAGGATTTCTCAGGGAGAGTTGAAGAGGGGAGTGTCATCCAGGAATGGGGCACAGCCTGGGCAAAGGCAAGGAAGTGATAGATGACATATATTTAGGGAACAGAAATTAGGCCTGTTTGGTGTGAAAGGGAGTCATGTGAAATAAGCCTGTTAGGCTGAATCTAGGTTATAAAGTTCTTAAGTTTCAAGCTGGGGAATTAGGATTTTATCTTTTTGACAGAATGGAACAATAGGTTCTCATACTTAGCACAGTGCCCAGTGCTTAATAAATGTTTATTGATTTATTGATATGGTTAGGCTTGGGTTTTTGGGAGATTATTTTGGCAGTTATGGGGAGGATGAATCACAGACTAGAAGCCAAGAGTCTAAGTTGAAAGTTGTTGCAGGAGTTTAGTTGAGAGTTATACTAGGTGATCCATGTGAGTAATGAATCTAGGTGTACAGCCTGGAGTCAGGAAGATTTGAGGTCATATATGGCTTTAGTAGTTATGTGGCCCTAAGAAAGTAATTCAACCTATCTGCCTTAGTCTCCTTAACTGTAACATGGGAATAATAACAACATTTACTTGCTAGGGTCATTGTGAGAATCACATGAGATAATATCTGTAAACACTTATTGTAGAGCCTGGCAAGTTGTAGGCACTATATAAATGCTTTTATTCCCTTCCCATCCATGTGTATACAAGGCATAGAGAAGGGAATAGATGTGAGGAATGCCATGGAGGTAGGGTTGAAATTTAACAAGTGATCAGAGGGAAGAGTCAAGTTGGACCCTGAAATTTCAAACCAGGGTCACTGGAAGATTGTGGTGCCCTCAGTGGAAATGGCTATTTTTGGAGGAGGACTGGATTTAGGAGGAAAAATTAAGATTTTCTTTTTTGACATATTCAGTTTGAGATGCCTATGGAACATCTCCTTGGAGATAGCCAACTATAGCTATCCCATATGTAGTTGTTCATTTGGGACTAGAGTTCAGCAGAGAAACTAGAGTAGAGTTCTCTAATAAATCTGGGTATCAGCTGGGTAGAGAGAATCACTGAATGAACCCAAAGTTGCTGGTGAGAAGCAGCTTACCACATTGGAAAGAGCATTGTTTTTGGAGTCTGAGGGCTTGGATTTGAATCCTAGAACTGCCACTTATTTCTTGAGTGACCTTGGGCAAATCACTTAACCTTTCCAGGCCTATTTCCTAATCTTAGATCAAGGGGTTTGACTAGATGGCCTCTCTGGCAGCTAGGTGGCTCAGTGGATAGAGAACTAGCCTGAAGTCACAAAGACTCATCTTCATAAGTTCAAATCTGGTCTCAGACACTTACTAGCAACATGACCTTGGGCAAATCACTTCACCCTATTTACCTCAGTTTCTTTATCTATAAAATGAGCTGGAGAAGAAAATGACAAACTACTCCGATATCTTTGCCAAGAAAACCCCAGATGGGGTCACAAAGAGTCAGACATGACTGAAACGACTGAACAGTCACAGCTATATGGCCTCTAAGGACCTTTCTAGCTATAAGTCCTGTGAAATGACTAAGAAAAATAGAGAAAGGGGCCGCAGATGGAACTTTGGGGCTAGAACAAAGGTGGGGACTTTGCAGGCAGCCAGGTGGTACGTTGGCTGTAGTGCTGGGCTTCTAGTTGGAAAGACCTGAGTTTTAATCCCCTTTTAGCCTCACTTTCCTCTTCTCTAAAATGGGAGGAGTGTGGATACCTAACCCTTTGAAACCTTAAGATACTCTATAAATAGTATTATTATTATTACTGCTATTAATAATAATTGTTGTCTATACAGAGCTTGCTATGTGCCAGCCACCATCCTAAGCTCTTTATGACTATAATTTCATTGGATTCTTGCAATAACTCTGGGAAGTAGATGTTATTATTAACTCCATTTTACAAATGAGGAAACTGAGACAAGCAGAGGCGAAGAGACTTGCCTAGGGTCACACAACCAGCATGTGTCCCAGGCCAGGTGTGAACTCCAGATGATGAATCTTCCCAACTCCAGGCTCAGCCCCCTGTGCACTACGGTGCCCCCTAGCGGCCCCTTTCTCACAGTACCAAGGTGCACAAGATCTTTTTTTCACGGCTCCCTGTTGGAATGATTTGATCTTATTCTGTTCTCCCTCATTCTGCTGACTTTCTTCTTCTCTTTGAAGGGGAGATAGGTGAAGTGAGGTGATAATTGAAGGGTAGCACCATTATTCTAGGTCAAGACCTCCCTCCCTCGTTTCCTGGCTTTGATGCTTATAAATATGCCTATTATAATCACCTGGAGGAATTGAAGCAGGGAGGAAAAATAATGATTGGAGTGTGCTCTCTTGCCCTTTTGCCTCTAATTAGTTTTAATTAGTCTTCAGTAGCTCAAAGAAAAGGCTAGTATTGAACACTAATACTCTTTTTGATCAAGGGGTTTTCCAAACTTGATTTATGTAATTCAGAACCAAAAGAAGCCTTGGAGATTATCTAGCCTGACACCTCGAACACCTCATTTTTTTTTTTTTTTTGGCAAGACAGAGTTAAGTGACTTACCCAGGGTCACACAGCTAGTAGGTGTCACGTGTCTGAGGCCAGATTTGAACTCAGGTCCTCCTGACTCCAAGGCCAGTGCTCTATCTACTATGCCACCTAGCTGCTCTCCGCCCCCCCACCCCCATTTTATAGATGAGGAAACTGAGGTCCACATGACTTCAGGTCTTCTGAAGGGAAATTATGTGACTTGTTCATGGTAACAAAGGGAAGTAGCCAAGAGAAGACTCAAACTTGGGTCCTTTGACCCCAGATCTGGGACTGTTTCCATTACAGGCAGACCTCATTTTAGAGTGCTTGTGCTTCACAGATAGTAAGTTCATTGGTGCCATTTTCTAACAGCATGTGTTCACATCACGTCTCTGGGTCCTATTTCAGTCGTTCTCACAGTATTTCCAAATTCTCCATTATTATCATATCTGTTGTGGTGATCTCTGATGTTACTATTGTAATTGTTTTGGGGTACCATGAACTGTACCTCGATGAGACAGGGAACTTAATTGCTAACCATGTGCATTCTGACTACTCCATCACCTGATCATTCCCCCATCTCTCTTCCTCTCCTGGGACCCCTCTATTCCCTGAGACACCACAGTATTGAAGGACGTTACATAAACTTAGTTGATAAAGCAGTGGCAGAATTTGAGAGTATTGCCTCCCAATTTTGAAAGAAGTTCTGCTGTGGATAAAATACTATCAAACAGCACTGCATTCTACAGAGAAATCTTTCATGAAAGGAAGAGTCCATTGATGAAGCAGACTTCGCTTTTGTCATATTATAAGAAATTGCCATAGCCACCCCTGTCTTCAGCTCCCACCACTGTGGTCTTAGCTATCAACATCAAGCAAGACCCTCCAGCAAAATGATTAGAACTAGCCAAACGCTAGTTGATTTTATGATGGTGAGCATTTTTTTTAGCAATAAAGTATTTTTAATTAATGTATGTACATTGCATTTAATGTAATGCTAGTATTGTAATACTATTGCACACTTAATAGACTACGGTATAGTATAAACATAACTTTTACATGCATTGGGAAACCAAAAAATTCATGTGAATCACTCTATTCAATATTTGCTTTGTTTCAGTGCTCTAGAACCAAAACTGCATTGTCTCTGAGGTATAGCTATGTATTTACTTGCTTAGCAATGGCAGCGTAGAAGAAGCAGGTAGTTTAGATCTCCTATCCCTAACTCCTTTGACAAAATTTTAAAAACCCTTCAAATTTGTTCACAAAATAAAAAACGTCTTTCCAACATCAGAGGAAAACATTCTCTGAAGGGCACAAATGGTTATTCTTAGAATAGCTAAGGCTTGCCACAGGTGTGAACAACATTCTTTGCATAGCTCTGAGATATATGTCCTCTCCTCTCCCCACTTTTAAATGAATTTATTATTAATCATAACAGCATCCACATCATTTTGAAAAATAGTAATATGTGTATGTGTGAGAAAGTCTGTCTATAGAAGGTAGTTTTGGTTCCTTTTAGATTTACATATTGATTCCGGTAGGCCTTATAGTGACTCTGTGGTTTACTCAGGGGCCTGAATTTGAGAACTACTGATCTAGTCCAATCTTTGCCATCTCCTCCTGTGAGCTTTGTCATTAAATTTCCTCTTTTGTGTCTCCTGTGTGCCAAACCCTGTGCTAAGTTCTAGAAATATAAGGTTAAAAATAAAATAGTCTTTTCCTTAAAAAAGCTTATATTCTGTTGAGAGAGACAACATGGACAAAAATATGTTCCTAATTTTGAATGTGAGGCTCTTAAAGTAGGGAAATCAGGAAGGGCTTTCTGTAGGAAGCCAGGCTTGAGCTGACCATTTTAGAAACAAGGGGTCCTTCAGGGCAGAGATGAGAAAAAGGAGTGCATTCTAGGGATGAGGGTAGGGTTGAAGAGGGAGAGAGAAGCAAACAGCCTCTGCAAAATGGGAGGGCTGGAAAAATAAGAAACAGAAAAAAGGCTAGTTAGACTGAACAATAGAGTATGTAAAGGGGAGTAATATATAATAAAGCTGGAAAGGTAGTTTGGAGCTAGCTTGTAAAAGGCTTTAAATGTCAAACAGAGGAATTTGTATTTGATCCGAGAGGTAATAACACACCATAGGAATTCATTGATCAGGAGAGTGCCATGGTTAAATCTGTATTTTAGGAATATATTTGGGCAGTTGTGCTCTTCTCAGATTAGCTGGTCCATTCCAGATCTTCCATTTTAAGGAACATGTCCAGGCCAATGATGTCTTCATTCCTATCCAGGCTGCACCCCTGACCCTCTGAACTTTTTTTTTCCCATGCCACAAAAACTTCTTCACCCTGGAAGTTCACTTAACTCTAGGATTTCTCACACTAGAAGTAACCTGTGTCCTTGTGGTCTCTTCTTCTGATTGGCTGGATTCTCCCAGAAGCTCCATTTTAAGGAGGACGTCCAGACTAGCCATGTCTTTATTCCCGTTCAGACCATTCCAGAGTCTCTCGACTTTCTCTACCACAGGGGTGGAGAATCTACAGCCTCAAGGGCACATGTAACCCTTCAGGTGGTCAAGTGCAGCCCTTTGACTGAATCCAAACTTCATTCCAAAGGGCTTATGATGAAAAATTTTCTCTACCTGCAGAGAAAGAACTGATGGGGTCTGAATGTAGATTGAAGTATGCTAATTTTCACTTTCTGTATTTTGTGTGTGTCTGTGTGTGTGTGTGTGTGTGTGTTTTTTAATTTGGGTCTGTGTCTTCTTTTACAATAGTAATAGGGTTTGCGTAATTACATACGTATAACCTATATCAAATTGCTTACTACCTTAGGGAGGGAAGAGGAAAAGGAGGGATAGAAAAAATTTAGAACTCAAAATTTGTTTAAAATGAATGTTAAAAATTGTCTTTACATGTAACTGGGGAAAAAGAAAATATATAAAAAAGAAAAAGGACCATTGGATTTGTCAGTTAAGGGAATATTGTAGAGAGAGTAATCCATTTGCATTCTGAGGTTGGAACCCAGATTGCAAAGGGTTGAGAAATGAGTGTACACAGAAATTTTCATTTGGGGTAGATCACTGGTAACTGAATGATGGTTGGGGTTATGATTAGGAAAGGCCTTTTGCAGGATATAGCACCTTAGTTGGGTCTTTTAGGGATTCTGTAAGGTTGGAGTGATGAGATGGTGCTTTCCAGGTACAGGCAAGGAATGGGATGTTCTACGTAAAGAACAGTGAGTAGGCCACTTTGGCTGGGATGTAGAGTCTGTGCAGGGGAGTAGTGTGAAATAAGGTTAGGGATTTAGGCTGAAACCTGTTTGTGAAGGTCTTTAAATGTGTTTATTCTAGAGACAATAGAGAGTTGCAGATTCTTGAAGAGGGGAGTGATATGGTCATTCTTGAGAAAGGTTACTTTGGCAGTTGCACAGAGGCTAATGGTAATGAAGAGAGGAGACAGAAAGCTGAAAGACCAATTTATGGGCTATTATAATAGGTGTAACTTGGAAGAAAATTTTGTTTTTTGAGGGAAATAATGAGTTCTGTTTTGGACATGTTGAATTTGAGATGCCTTTAAGGCATCCAGTTTGGAATGTCCAATAAGCAATTAATTGGTGATGTGGGACTGGAGTTTTGGAATGAGAGAATGGGGTTGGATGCAATGATGTCATCTGCATAGAGTGGATGGGAAAGAGGAGGAGTTGGTCAGCATCTCTTTCCAAAGTTACCTGAGAATTTTCATTAGCCTTAAAAAAAGAAATCTTTGCAAATAGGTCTTTGGTAAGCATTTTTTCATATCAACTGCCCCCTTTTCCAAGCCAGCTGAAAAGATGGGAGAGAAATTATCTTTTTTGAGAAAGGGGCCTATCCCATTGACTCTTGTTTCCATCAGTCTATAATATAGGTCAGTATGTTTAAATGTTATCAACTCTCTCAGTGTCTGCTTGTTGCCATAGCTGACTTTAGAGATGGCAATGAAAAATTCTCCTGGACATATATTTTTATACAGATCATATGATTTAGATCTAGAAGAATCCCTAAAGATTATCTAGTTCAACACTGTCATTTTTCAAATGAGAAAACTGAGTCATAGAGATGAACTGACCATCCCAATGTCACACAGATATAAGGTAGATAAATCTAGGGTTCTTCACTATTGGATCAGAATCTCCTTAGTCTCTCACTTGTCCCCTGGGTTTTTTTCTTTTCCTTTTTTAATTAATTAATTAATTTTTAGTTTTTAACATTCACTTCCATAAATTTTAAATTTTATCCCCTTCCCCAAGACGATATGCAATCCAATAGAGGTTCTACATATACATTCCTATTAAACATATTTTCACAATTGTCATGTTGCATAGAAGAATTAGAATGAATGGGAGTACTCATGAGAAAGAAAAACATAAAACAAAACAAAGCGAAAATAGACTGCTTTGATCTGCATTCAGACTCCATCATATTTCTTTTTCTGGCTGTGGATGGCATTTTCCATCATGAGTCTTTTGGAATTGTTTTAGGTCCTTGCATTGCTGAGAAGAGCTAAGTCTATCATCCCCAGTTTTATGAGTATACCAGTATGATGATGATGATGGCACTAGATGATGGTAGGGTTGTTAGAGACCATGGGTTCTGGTCTTAGCTGATTTTATACGATCTTAGCAGACCAGCTCTCACACTCTAGTCTTCTTATTTTTAAAATGAGGTTGTTGGATTTGTTGACTTGTAAGATCTCGTGTGCTCTGACATTCCATGAATGAGTCTCTTGAGTTCTATAACTATGTTTAAGAGATCTATTCATTATAAATGATGTTGATGACAGATGGGGTTACAAAGTGCTTGTTTTGCTCTAATTACCAGAGTACCTTTGGCAATAAAGAAGTGCGGCCTTGTCCCAGGATCAGGCAAACTTCAGAGAGCCAGGGCTTAGCTGATAACTGAACAGTAGATGCAAAGTTGTCCTCTTAAGAGGAAAAAGTCTAACAAGTGGGAAGTCAGTATGGAATGTCCAGAGGTGAAAGACACAGTTGGTGACTTTCTTTCCTCCCATGATGCTACTTAGCATGAGCAATTCAAGGGATTTAGTATGTGTTGGGTTCAGTAGTGGCTTCAGTGAAATAGCAAATCAAGTATATAAATAATCCCCTGCTGATACTCAGGTGTGTGTGCACCTCTATGCATATGTATACACACATGCTTGTACACAGCAGGGTTACAGACTGAATAGAGTCTCATCTGCCAGCAGGGAAGAACGATGAGGGAATTCTTCAATCAGACACTCATCTCCCTAACTGGGAAGAGGGATGAGTAAACTCTTGGTTCATGTTTCTGTTTGCACTCAAGTTAATCAGGAAAGATAATCATTTGTTGGATTAAGTGAACACCTTGTGACCTGAGTATGTTGGTCATTATGTAAAAATGTTATGAGAACTCCTAACTGAAGTGTTCCTGAAACATAAACATGCTTCTGGAATTCAGGTAGTTTCCATTTATGATTGGCACTAATGAGGGCAGTGCACTGAGTTCAAACAAATGAATAGAGCAATTAATGGAAGTGTAAAGGGTACCCTAAATTAGAAATTTATTCATCATTCTTCCTGTTGTGACTGCTCTCTGGCTTTGACTACAGAGTATGTTTATCCTAAGGCTGACTAACTGTCTAGATAAGTTCAAAACATTTAGCTGTATAGATTACATTGACTTGGGATGGTGAAAAACCATTGGCTGAGCTATAAGGGTTATTTTTTTAGACCCTTGCTCATTTTCTCATGATGTGGTGCTGCTATATGTGACTGGTAGTAGGGTAGAAGAAGTTATAATAGTAGGAGTTGTAGTAGTAGTAGTAATAGTAGTATTAGTGATGGTGGTTGTGGTAGTAGTAGTAGTAGTAGTAGTAGTGATAGTGGTAGTAGTAGTAATAGTGGTATTAGTGGTGGTAGTGGTGGTGATGATGATGATTTTGGTGATGGTGATGATGGCAGCACTGTGATATGTGGTACAAACAGACCTGGACTTGGAGCTGAGAGAGATCTCAGCTCAGAGCCCGCCTGATGCTGTTGCCTCAGTTTTCACCATTTGGGGGTGGAACTGGGAAGGGCTGGGGTGTAAGTCTGAGAAATTATTCTTTGAGAGGTTCGACATTAAACTAGGGGTTGTACATGCATGGTAGGGTTTACTGTGAGGCTGAGTTACATGTCTAAAGAAAGTATTATATAATCATTAGCAGCTCCAGTTTGAACTTTTGTCTGTCTTTTTAGCTTTATTCAGTCAAAGAATAAGTAGATTAGCACAGGACTAGATTTGGAGAAAAAAAATGTAGGCTGGCCAGGTTGGTAGAGGTCTGTCCTTGGTCAAGAAGGACTTTCCTCCTTCTCATAGTAGTCTTGTGAGCATGGGCAAGTCATTTATTCTTTCCATACCCTAGGCAAATAAATCTTCAATGACCTTAAATTGCATAGGAGTGGCAGATCAACCATGGAAAGAGTTTCTACACCAGGAGAAGGGGGTGAAATCCCCCTAGAGTTGAAATCACAGGTCTACCCTCCCCTAAAACATAAATAAAAAATTTTGAGGAGCAATGAAAATTATTGGGAAGTCAGCATTTAATAGAATAGGAGATCTTAAAAGAAAATAAATCTTGGGAAAATATAAGTCATGATTAAATAAATAGGGTGTTTTACTACATGGTCTACACACACACACACACACACACACACACACGGTTGTGAGCATACACAATAAAAGTATAAATGTTTCTCTGTAGGGGTATAATTTTAAAAGAATGAGATGATTTTCAGCCTGACTTAAAAAATTTTGGGCTTAGCATCATCTACTTATTTATTTGCTGTCTTGGAGGGGGGAAGGTAGGGCAATTAGGGCTAAGTGACTTGCCCAAGGTCACATGGCTAGAAAGTGTTAAATGTCTGAGGTCAGATTTGAACTTAGGTCCTCCTGACTCCAGGGCCTGTGCTCTACTCACTGCGCCACCTACTGCCCCGGGTATTTATTTGTTTATTCCTCAGTGTCATGTATAAAAACCTCTGCATATATATTTTTTGGACATAATTTTGTGGTTAAGTTAGTTTATCTTGCATGCAGCTGTTTTAGAAGACCTTCGTGGAAGAGGTCCTTTCTCCCTTCTTCAGCAGAACTTTCGAGGTGTCCATCTAAAGTAAACTTTACCAAGAAAACTGATACAATAAGGAATTTTTGCATTCTATAGAATTTGAAGCCTCAAAAGGTCAGAAATTTTTAGGGTGGCATCCATAGGATGGAAAAGCATGAAGATATAGTAGAGGGAGAGCTAGCCTCAGAGTCCTGAAGATGTGGGTTCAAGTCCTGAGCCTGACCTAGACTAGCCAGGTGACCCTGGGCTAATCATTTAACCTTGTGGTGCCTAGGTCAAGTTCTCTTAGACTATAAACGGCAGAACAGGTGTCAATTTTCATTAATGGAGGAGTTTCCTTGCTAGGAATTCTCTATAGCCCATGAAATCAAAGCTCATTAACAGAAAACTGAACAAGCATAACATTTTGAGCTGAAAGGAGCCATTAGAGACTGTCCAGTCCAACTTATCATGGTGACACCCTTTGAAACAGAATAGTCATGTGATCCATTTTTTTTCAGCATTGTAGACACTCAGAATAAAGGAAGAATAGGGGGAGCAGTTTCCAGGTGTTCTGAGGATTGGATTGGGTCTCCCTCTTACTGGGCATGGGAGAGATTCCTGTGGCCTTCTGGTTAGGGGTTTGGGGATATTTGTAAGGAGGAGGAACAATTCATTGAAGTATGTATAATGACCTACATTTAGAAAAGTTCTTTAAGTAAAAGTGGCTCCAGAGTAGTTCTCTTGGCATAGTACAGTGATAAGAACACCACAGAGTTGGCCACCATCTTAATTTCTCTAGTTCCAGAAGGTTTCATCTAAAGTATCTTTTGATTTTCCATTGGAAATGACTTCATTAGTCTTAAAAGTGATCAAATGAGATGATATATGGAAAAGAGTTTGTCATCATTAAATTCTGTGTGTGTTATTATTATGAAGTTATTAACACTCTCTTAGGAAAAGGTAGTGGAGCATCTAGATAATCAAATTCCAGGGATTTTATAGCACATAGGAAATGATACATTTCACCTCTTCTAGATTTTGGAGTGACTTAATACTTAGGGTAAGTTAGGATCATAGGATCATAGATACAAGAGATTTAGGAAACCAATGAGTCCAACACTTAATTTTTTACTTTTAGGGAACCCAAAGTCCAGAAAGGTTTGCCCAAGGTCACACAGGTAATAAGTGGCAAAGCTGGGTTTTGATGTAAAAATCCAACACTTGTTTTACTGTGTCAGGCCGCCTCTTACAGTCATCTGTTCTAATTGTCTAGCATAGGTAAGAATCTGTTACAATTCATCAGATATAACATTGTGCCAGAAGAGTAGTGAAATTAGCCTGCCCCAATTAACAAGACGCTGAGAAGGCAAACTGTGAAAGATCCGAGACAAAGTCACCAATTAAATCAAAGCCTTGGGCCGACTAAGCATTATTGAGAGTCTGTGCTTTAAGAGGACATGAGCATAAAACTGGTTTACAGCTGGGTCTCCCGACATTTTTTTTTCCTTTTGGCTGGGAGCTACTGAAAAGGCAAATACATAGCACGCTCAATCTTTGAAATTCTCAGGGCTAGAATAGATTTATTCCACTAATAATGACAATTACAGAAATAATGGTGATGTTGATGATGATGATGATGATGGTGATGGTGATAGGTACAGTGAGCAAGAATACTGACCTTGGAGTCAGGAAGGTCTGAGTTCAAACCCAGCCCTAGGTACTTCCTAGTTGTGTTCCCCTAGGCAAGTCACTTAATGCCTTTGAGCCTCAGGTTTCTCATTTGTAAAATGAGAAGAATAATAATACCCACCACTCTGAGTTGTGAGAATCCAGTGAAATAACATATGTAAACTTTGCAACTATAAGCTACATAAATCCTAACTTCTTTTTGTTTTTTTCCTCTTCCTCTTCTCCTCACTAATGTGCAGAGTGTGGCTAATTCGTTTTTAAATTCATTTTTTTAGTTTTCAACATTTACTTCCACGAGATTTTGAGTTCCAAATTTTCTCCCCATCTCTCCCCTCCCCCCACCCCATGAGAGCATGCCTTCTGATTACCCCCTCCCCCAATCTGCCCTTCCTTCTATCACACCTTCTATCTAGACATGGAAACGCCTTCCACAACGGTCATATTGTGAAAGACTAACCATATTTTCCTCCATCCTATCCTGCCCCCTGTTTATTCTATTCTCTGTTTTGACCCTGTTCCTCCCCAAAAGTATTTGCTTCTGATTACCCCCTCCACCAATCTGCCCTCCCTTCTAATATGCCACTCCCCTCCCCCATCATCCCCTTCCACTTTACTTTCCTATAGGGTAAGATAGATTTCCATGCTCAGTTGATTGTGTGTGTTATTCTCGCCTTAAGTGAAATTCAATGAGAGTAAGGTTCAGAGTGTGGTTAATTCTAGGGGTTTTTCGGTAGTTTTGTTTTGGACCTGTGATTTCACTGGTAGAGAATCTCCTACCATAGCAGATCAGCTTTTGATCTTTAGTTTATAATCTTAGAGATTTGCTTGGGGAGCAGAGAGCTTAGGTGACTGTCCAGGGCTTACACAGTCAATATGTGCCACAGGTAAGATTTGAACATTTGTTATTCCTAGTTGGTTCTCTCTCCCTAATGTATCCTTGCCTCTCTTGTTTGCCTTTTAGTGGACAAAAGGCAGTCACAAGTAGGCTCTCATGAGGAGAAGGGAAAAGTGTGGGAAATGGATCCCTATTTAGTGCATAATTTTGTAGGTATTTACCAGTTGTGTGGGGGGAAAATAACCCCACTACATAGGTCCTCAAAAAATTCATTGCACATACACACCATAAAATAGATATATAATAGTGTTATAATATTGTTATATATCTACCACTTTGCAGAATTTAAAGTACTATATAAATGTGAACTCTGGCAAACCCTGCCCTCCTGGAGCTCATAATCTAATGGGGAATGTGATGGATTCAGAGTCCAGTGGGCTTTTTCTTTTTTCTAACATTTCTAATGTTATATATCTTTGACTATTGACTTGTGGACAAGGGCATGTATGTATGCTGAAGGGTGTCTGTGACATTTATATTTTTAGGTCAAGATAATGGAATTTATAGGGTCCTAAATCATGAAAATCAAATATATACACATTCTGTCTCTCTGTTTCTGACTCTGTCTTTGTCTGTCTGTCTCTCTCTGTTTTTCTCTCTCCACAAGTATAATGATTTGTGTTTCATTTTGGCACAGGTTGTGAAAATCTTAGAGAAACATGACCCTTTGAAAAACGCCCAGGCAAAATATGGATCTATCCCTCCAGACGAGGCCAGTGCTGTCCAGAATTATGTAGAGCATATGCTTTTCCTGCTGATTGAAGAGCAAGCTAAGGATGCTGCCATGGGACCCATTCTGGAGTTTGTGGTCTCAGAGAACATCATGGAGAAGCTATTCCTTTGGAGCTTGAGGCGAGAATTCACTGATGAAACCAAGATTGAACAGCTGAAGATGTATGAGATGTTGGTGACCCAGTCCCACCAGCCTCTGTTGCACCATAAGCCCATCTTAAAGCCTCTCATGATGCTGTTGAGCTCTTGTTCTGGGACAGCCACAGCAGCTGTGGAGGGAGAGCTGGTCGTCTTGCTCAACCAGCTCTGTTGCATCTTAGCCAAAGACCCGTCCATCTTGGAACTCTTCTTCCACACTAGTGAGGATCAAGGAGCTGCCAACTTCCTCATTTTCTCCCTTCTAATTCCCTTCATTCACCGTGAGGGGACTGTGGGACAGCAGGCACGAGATGCTCTCCTTTTCATCATGGCCCTCTCAGCCGAGAACAGCATGGTGGCCAACCACATTGTGGAGAACACCTACTTTTGTCCCGTAAGTTTTTTGCATGTCGTCCACACTCTTGTTTCCACTCATTCTTTCCCATCCAGTGTTAGTTCTTATTAGTCCTTTCCTTTCCTTTTCTTCTCTTAACTACTTTGCTTCTTGCTTCACCTCTTGTATTGAAAAATGTTAGGCCTTTGGGAAGACAGCGTTGGAGAACAGAAAGAGCTAAATTCACCTGCCATTTGGCTGAGAAATCTTTCCTTGAACAAAGCAACCTGGGAAAAGGAGAGATTTGTGTTACCATTTTCCTCCTCCTGGCTTTCAAGTTTCATATATATTCTGTTAGCAAACAGTTTATAGTTTGTTCCAATGGTGCAAATCATGAAAGATCAATAAAATGTGCATTCATTTTATTCACTGTTTCTCTGGGGGAGTTCTTTGCCAGGAGATAATGGTGGATGGTGAAGCCTCCACACAGTCAAAATCACAAATTCACCTGAGGGCTGGGACTGTTCCATTTTGATCTTTTTCTCTTCAGTGACTACTTTGTTCCTGGCATGTTAGACCCTAATAGATATTTGTTGATTAGTTAATTTCATTGCAAGATGAGGACCCCTAATTCATTGAGCTTTAGAGATCGCCTAAGTCCAGTTCCCCTCATTTTGCATATGAGAAGACTTAGACCCAGAGAGAAGAAGTGATTTGCCCAAAGTCATACTGGTCCAAAGTCACAGAACTAGGAAGCTGACCCCAGACCTTCTGACTCCAAATTTTGTTATCATAGCACTGTGGCTTTAATGAAAAATAAGACTTCAAAATTCTAACATAGTATGTTATCAGTCAACCAATGATTAACCAATCAACAAGGATTTATTAAACTGCTATCATGTTCTGGTAGCTAAGGATATAAATATACAAATAAGAGAGCCCCTCCCCCCAAGGAGTTATATTTATGGGGAATGAAAGGGGCATGAGTATTAAGGGAGATAGGTGTTAACAGGTAAGTAAATATATGATATACATGGGATAAATACACAATGACTGGACATAGGAGACAGCATTTGGACTGAACTTTAGAGGGATCTTGGGGTTCCAGTGGGAAGGAGTTGACAAGAGATGCTATTTCAGGCATGGGAGGTAGCCTATGCAAAGGCATGGAGGTAGGAGATGGATGAGATGTAATGTCATGTAGAGAACCTGTAAAGCTCCAGCTCTTCTGTGGAGCATTGTACAAGTCTTCAATGAGCTTAAACTACTTACACTTTGGGGTGGCTAGGTGGCACAGTGAATAGAACATTGGCCCTGGAGTCAGAAGGACCTGAGTTCAAATGCAGCCTCAGACACTTAATACTTACTAGCCTTTGGGCAAGTCATTTAACCCCAGTTGCCCTCCAAAAAGAAAAAAAAACATACCCCCCAAAACCAAACTACTTACACTTCAATAGCTTAAAACTGCAATAAGAGTTTTAGGACATTCCATGTACCAATTCCACCTAGTAACCAAATAATATCTAAGGATGATCTTAATGTTAAGCCTTTTTTGGATTCGTTTAGGATGTAGCGAATATGGTGGCATTTTGAGTGCTAAAAGGATTTTAAATGGACAGATTCAGAATTTGACCACTACTTCCATCTTTACATTTTTCAGGCAGTATTCAGAAAGACCCTTATTCCCTCCCTGCATTCTTTTCCTGATTCACAGAAAGTGCATTCTTTACCTTGGCCCTTTGAAGTCTCAAACATGTCATATTTTACTGGGATGACTTTAAGCACAACTGCATATGTGTAGGGTGGTTAAATTTGGAAATGGGCACAGTAAGCGGATGGAGTAGTTTCACTGCTAATTATGAAATGTTAAGAATCAATAACCAGCTTTACATAGGTGAATACTTGCTGATTTCTGTGCATTTGAAATTAAAGCTAGACCAGACATGGGAGCACATGTCCATAATCCCTGCTACTTGAGAGGCTAAAGCTGGTGGATTGTTTGAGCTGGGGAGTTCTGAACTGTAATACAGTTAATGCTGATTGGGTGTTCATCCCAAATTCTGGTACCATAATGAAAATCCTCAGGAGGGTGGGGCTGGGGTAGAGGGAAGTCACCAGGCTGGCTAAGAAGAGGAAAGCTGGCTAAATGGAGCAACTTCAATGCTGGTCAGTAGTGGAATTGGGCCATGAGTCCTCTTGGCCTGGACAAAATATGGAGACCCAGTGAGATGGGGAGAGAGAGAGAGAGAGAGAGAGAGAGAGAGAGAGAGAGAGAGAGAGAGAGAGAGAGAGAGAGAGAGAGAGAGAGAGAGAGAATTTCCTTTTCATGGGATATATTGCTTTAGCATGATGGAGTTTATAGGTAAACTGCCTTTGTATTTAACTGCCACCATACATTTTAGTGATCTAAGAAAAACATTACTGTGTGAAAACAAAAACATTAAAAGTAAGACAGACTACAAGGTAAATAGGATTTGAAATTGGCTTCTGGTTTACTGAGAAGAGAACTGCATAGCTTTGCTTTTAAATGAGGGGGATGAATGATGTAACAGCTCATCAGCAAGGGATTGGGTTAGGAATCTTTAGGATAATAATCCTTCAACATGTATAATGTTGGGGTCGTGGTGAAACCAGGTCTTATGCTCTAGCTAGGTTTCATTGTTGGTTTTCAGTATTGCCTTGCTTTTTTTTTTAAGTGTTTAAAACACTGTACTTATTGTTTTAAAGGTTGGGGGAAAAAACCAGAAGGATAGTGAGGATGTGGACTGGTTGAATTTGAATAAAAGCCATAAAAGAATATGGAGCTTGGTTGTGTTAAAGTTGTGCCCCTTAGGATAGATCCCATAATCTGATTTGTACTCTGGCTTCCATAATTACATCTGACACTTAATTTAGAAAACAAGGTCTCTTTACAATGGAGATAAAAAGCTCACTCTATTAAGCATCTAGCAGAGGACCACAATTGACAAAAAGCTTTCCCTAATTAGTATGATTGTCAAAGTGTGTTAACATTGGCCTTCTTGAAGAGTAATGACTCTTTTAGAAAACTAGGCTTCAGTTGGAACATTTTTTTTTAAAGGGGAGGGATTTTAGCACTCACCTGTTCCTACCTTCCAAGATGTTCTTTGTCTGTATTTTCCTAAGGAAAGATGGAAAGGAAACCAACCATTCTGCTACAGAAAATATTTTAATGGTAGCACATGGCTGGGAGACTAGATGATCTTATCAGCAGAGTTAATTAAAGAAAAAAAATCAAACAGAAATTGTTTTGGCCCTAGCAATTTGTTCCCCCAAAAGAATCTGTAAATCAAGACATGCAAATGAGAACATCTGACCTTTAGGCACATGGATGCAGCTAGAAAGTTGTTGATCTCATCCCAAATTTATGAGGCCTTTTATTTTGGTGAGTTGTATCAAATGGTCCCCACCAGGTGTGTGGCTGCCAACTTCAGATAGAAACCATCTGCTGGAATATCTTAATGCTCTTTTGCTAAAATTGAATAGGATACCATAAGACCTTTAAAGTTCAAAGACAAGATCTCATCAGAGAAAGACCACAGGCTGCCAAGGTTGGATGATGCTATTATTATTGCTATAGGCTCATTTCCTATATGAGGAAATTATGTGAGATATTGATGAATTACATGATTGGATTAAGACTCCCTAAATGCTGGGTCATAAAACCAGAATTATATCAACGACCTGCGATTTTTGCCCATTGGCTAATGCCCAGTGTGGGAATTCTCTTCATGAATGTAATTTTCACCCAATCTGTAACTTAGAGTCTAAGAGAGTTTTCTGAAGCTCAGAGAGATGAAGGTTTTTGTCCATGATCACATTGTTAGTAAATGTCAGAAAAGGAATTTGAACCCAGCTCTTCCTGACATTAAACCCTGTTCATTATGTCAGATTGCCTATCAGAGCCTGGCAACTGAGAGTTTCTTATCTTAGACTTGTGGTTTTCCTTCAGTCTCACAACAGAGACCTACTTCCCTCATTAATCCAAGTATACTTGATTGTTTAGCAATATATTTGTCATGGTTGGTAGAACTGAAGCCTTCCTACCAGGTATTAGTGCTGGCTAAGTTAGGAAATCTGGACCTGACACTTTCTTTTAAGCCATGGCCTTCCATTTCTTTTTTTTTCTTTTCTTTTTCTCTCTTTGTTAAAAATTAAATTATTTATTTTTAGTTTTCAACATTCAATTCTATAAGTTTTAATTTTCCGCCCCCTCCCTCCCTGAGATGGCTTGCAATCTGATATGGGCTCTACAATTCATTTTTATTAAACACATTTTCACATTAGTCATGTTGCATAGAAGAATTATAACGAATGGGGAAAACCTTGAGAAAGAAAAAAACGAAATAAAAATATAGTTTGCTTTGTTTGTCATTCTGACTCCATAGTTCTTTCTCTGGCTGTGGCTGGCATTTTCCATCATGTGCCCTTAGTTATTCTTTTAGTTCCTTACATTGCTGAGAATGGCTAAATCTATCAAAATCAGTCCTTACACACTGTGGCTATTACTGTGTACCATGTTCTCCTGATTTTGCTTACTTCACTCAGCATCAGTTCATATAAGTCTTTCCAGGTTCCTCTGAAGTCTGCCTGAGCCTCATTTCTTATAGCACAAAATAATATCCCATTACATTCATATACCACAACTTGTTTAGCCATTCCCCAATTGAGGGGCACCCCCTTGATTTCCAATTTTCTGCCACCACAAAAAAGAGCTGCTATAAATATTTTTGTGGATGTAGGTCCTTTTTGAATTTTTATGATCTCTTTGGAATACAGCCCTAGAAGTGATATTGCTAGGTGAGCCTTTCATTTCTTTAAGTTGTGTTTATTGAATGCTTCTAAATTTTCTGGTGTTTCATGTTTATGAGGTTTTTGGTGGTAAGTAACAAAATCTAATTATCATGCATCTATAAGAAGATCAGTGAAACTGGGGTCCATTCATATTTCTCTGGCAGCCAGGTGGCATGGTGGATAGAATGCTGAACTTGGAAGTTAGGAAGACTCCAATGTTGAGTCACTCAGACACTCACTAGATGTGTGATGCAGGGCAAGTCACTTAACCTCTTTCTGCCTCAATTTCTTTTTTTTTTCTTTTTTTTTCTTTTTGGAGGGCAACTGGGATTAAGTAACTTGCCCAAGGTCACACGGCTAGGTTTTTATTTGTGTGTGTGTTAAGCGTCTGAGGCTGGATCCGAACTCAGATCCTTCTGACTCCAGGGCCGGCACTCAACTCACTACACCACCTAGCCACCCCTCTGCCTCAATTTCTTTATCTGTTAAATGATATAATAATGACATTGACCTTGCAGAACTGTTGTGGGATCCAGTGAAATAATATACGTAAAGTACTCTGTAAAACTTAAAATGCTATATAAATGCCTTATGTTATTATTATTACATACTTCCATAGGTTTCATTTTTTTCCATTTGACTATGAGTTCCTTGAGAGCAGGGACTATATTCACTTTTCTCTTTGTAACCCTAATATTTAGCACAGTGCTTTGAATATAGTAAATATTTAACAAATGCTTATCATCATCTCATCTCATCTCATCTCATCTCATCTCATCTCATCATCATCATCTCCTTTGTAACTGGCGCTTATCACTCAACTCTAGAACTAGAAGGTGCATCTTAGACTCATTAATTCAATTAGCATCTGTACAGAAATCCCCTCTTTTGCGTCCCCAAGAAGAAGTCTCTCAACCTCCCAGAAGAGGGACCCTGCTGCCTTCCCAAATTCACCTCCTTCTATTTCTGAAAAGTTCCAGTTCTACAGAAATTTTGCTCTTGTGCCTCATTGTACTGTGGGGATTTCCTGGTTCCCAAAGGGTATGCCTGCAAAGCATAAGCAACAGGATTTTCTGCAATGTTGCAAAGGCTGTAAGTATAGCTGAACCTATCTTCCAAATATGAAAAAGGCTTATCTCCAGTAGACTGGTGATGAATTCTTTGGTCATGGCAACCCAACAAAAAAGAAATTACAAAATGGCCTGTTTCTGTTGTAACTTGTAGAATAGAAGATCCTATGAATCATAGAGTTTTTAGCCTTTCATAAATATTCATTTAGCTGAAAATAATAACTCAGCAATCACATCTGCCAAATCTTTCTTTAAAATTATAATCCTATGTTTTTTTGATGAACAAAAATCTATTTTCTTTTCCTCCTTCCCCTCTCCATGTACTGGGGAGAAAAATAAAAATAAAACTTGTTTCAAATATGCATCATCAGGCAAAAGGAGTTCCCATATTTGCCATGCCCAAAAATATGTTTCAGCCTGTCCCCTGAGTCCATCACGCCTCTGTCAGGAGGTGAGTAGCATGCTTCATCATGTGTCTTCTGAAATCATTACAAAAGACACCAGTTATCTTAGTGTATAGTTATCAAAATAGTTTTAACCTTTTCTGTGGTGAAGCTTATAGATCCTTTATTAGTGTTTTTAAAGGCATAAGATAAAAAAATATAGTATTACAAAAGAAACCAATTAAATTGATGTATAACTATCAAAATAATTTTTTTAAACAAATGCTTTATTAACTTCTGTTTTACATCATTCATTTCCGCCAGATTTTGAGTTGCAATCATTTTCCCCCCATTATTCCCCTACCCAACCTCCCAGAATAGCAGTCCCACAAGATATCGCTTCCTCCAATCTGCTCTCTCCCATACCTTCTCCCATACCCCCATTGACTTTTCCATTAGAGGAAGGTGAATCTTTGTGTCCTAATGCCTGCACATCTTATCTCCCTATTACAAGCAAAAGAGTATTAATATTAGTATTTATATATATATGTATATATATATATATATTTGAAACATTTAATGTTAAGACCTCGAATTTCAGATCCATTTCCTTCCTCCCTTGTCACCCATTCCTTCTTGGGAGATAAGTAATTCAGTACATGTTGTACATGTCTAGCTATGCAAAACATTATCATAGTAGATATATTGTACAAGGCTGCTTATAGTTCCCTCCCACTCATCCCACCCCCCACCTGGTCCATTCCCTACATGATCCTGTCCCTCTTCTATAGTGGGTACTTCCAACCTCCCCTCCCCCAAGGATGCCCTCCCATCAATCATCCCTCCTCTCATCCCCCTTCCCCCCATTCTGCTGCAGGTTGAGATAGCCCATTTAGTATGTATGTCATTCTCTCCCTGAACCAAATTCAATGAGAATGTGGATTTGCCTTTTTTTCCCCTTCCTATTCTCCCCCTCCCTTGCAACCACTTCCCCTTGCTTCTTCTACTTGGGATAGTTTACCCTACCCTGTCTCTCCCCATCTCCTCTTGCCACTTTCCTCTCTCACCTCATAATATCATCCCTTGAGTATTCTCCCTTCCCAACAAATTCAACCTATGCCCTCTATCCATATATAACTGTAACCATATACACACACATTCACATATGTATTCATATGACCACACCCCCTTCTTCCATTATTTTCATAGTGAGAAAGATATCATCAGTCACAGTTATCACTTTTCCATATAGGAATGTAAATAGTTCAACTTTGATAAGTTCCTTTTGATTTCTTTTCCCTGATTACCTTCTCAGGCATCTCTTGCTTCTTGAGTCTGGATGTCAAATTTTCTATTCAGTTCTGGTTTTTTCCTCAAGAATGCTTGAAAGTCCTCTATTCCACTGAATGACCATATTTTCCCCTGAAACAAGATACTCAATTTTGCTGGGTAGGTGACCCTTGGGTTCATTCCCAGCTCTTTTGCCCTCTGGAATATCATATTCCATGCCTTTCTATCCCTCAGTGTAGAAGCTGCCAGGTCCTGGGCTATTCTGATTGTGTTTCCACAATATTGAAATTGTTTCTTCCTGGCCGCTTGTAGTATTTTCTCCTTGATCTGGGGATTCTGGAACCTGGCTATAATATTCTGGGAGTTTTCTTTTTGGGATCTTTTTCAGGAGGTGATCTGTGGATTCTTTCAACCTCTATTTTGCCCTCTGGATCTAAAACATCAGGGCAGTTTTCCTTGAGAATTTCTTGAAGAGTGATTTCTAGGTTCTTTCTTTGATCATGGCTTTAAAGTAGTCCAATAATTTTTAAATTGTCTCTCCTGGATCTATTTTCCAGGTCAGTGGTTTTTCCCATGAGATATTTCACATTGCCTTCTAATCTTTCATTTGTTTGGATCTGCTTAACAGCATATTGATTTCTCATAAAGTCATTAGCTTCCATTTGCTCCAGTCTAACTCTGAAAGAATGAATCTCCTCAGTGAACTTTTGAGATTCTTTTTCCATCTGGCCAATTCGACTTTTTAAGGCATTCTTCTCCTCATTGCCCTTTTGGGCCTCCTTTGCCATTTGAGTTAGTCTATTTTTTAAGGTGTTGTTTTCCTCAGTCAGGCTGTTGACCCTCATTTCATACTTTTCCTGCATTCTTCTCATTTCTCTTCCCAATTTTTCCTCCACTTCTCTTCTTTGATTTTTAAAGTCCTTCTTAAGGTCCTCTATGGCCTGCAACCCGCTCATGTTTTCCCCTGGGGCTTTTGGAGCAGGACTTCTGACCTCACAGTCCTTTTCCCGCTCTATGCCCCCAAAATAGGAGTCTAGGGTTGCATTTTTCTGTTTCCTTTGCCCTGGCATGTTGCCACTTAATTGCTTGACTTTTGGGCTTGTTGCCACACTATGGCTTTAAGGCCAGATAGAGGAATTTTCGTCCCGAACGTGTGGGGGGCAACTTCGTTTCTGGCAAGCTGTAAACCCACCCACAACTTCCACCCTAGATCACAATCCAGATCCAGGGAGGTTAAAGCAAGAGCGATTACCCCCCAAGACTGATCGCTGGATCTCCCTACAGTTAGCATGCAGGCCGGGAGCTGGAGCTGCCTCTCAAAACTACAAAATGTTGTGTCTCCTCAGAGGCTTCTAGCCCCCAGGGGAGGAAGCTGACGCATTCCCCAAATACAGGTCCCAAAGTCCATAGGACACTAACCTCTTACTTTGTCCTAGGCATGTCTATGTTGGTAATTCTGTAGTCGCCACAGCTCCTGGTGTTCTGGGGTTCCTCCAGCCGGCTGCTGGCCCTGCTGCCCTGGGGCTAAAACCTCGGCTCACGGGGACCTGGGCTCGGCTCAGCTCCTGTGCTCTGCGCGCTGCCAGGTCCCAGCCCGCTGCGCTGGTCCTTCCTGCAGGACTGCTGGGCTGTTCTCAGTGGGAGGTTAGCTTCTCTGTGTTGTTCTGTGGGTGCTGGGGCTCCAGAAGTTATTCAGAGTCTCCTTATACATAGTTTGGGGGGAATCTGGGGGCAGAGTGCCTTGGATGAGCTGTTTCTACTCTGCCATCTTGGCTCCGCCCCCAAAATAATTTTTAAAAAGTTCATGGATGCTAGCCTAAGAACTTCTGATCTAAATATTTGTTGGAGAGTTTCAATAATTTTTATTCTATGCCTTCCAATTTAAGAAGCTTCCTTCTTGACAGAGAAAACAAGTAAAATAAGAGAGTTGAGTATTTCTCTCTCTTCTTTTTGCCATTCATCATCCTACCTTTTCTTTCAGTCTTTCTGCTCTATATAGTTGTTTTTTTTTCTTTTTGGAGGGGGAAAGGCAGGGCAATTGGGGTTAAGTGACTTGCCCAAGGTCACATGGCTAATTTTGTGTTGTGTCTGAGGCTGGATTTGAACTCAGGTCCTCTTGACTCCAGGTCCGGTGCTCTGTTCACTGCACCACCTAGCTGCCCCCTCTATATAGTTTAAAAATCATTTAAGGGGGCGGAGCCAAGATGGCGGAGTAGAAACAGCTCTTCCAAGCCTCTCTGCCCCCAGATTCCCCACAAACTATGTAAAAAAGGACTGTGAACAACTTCTGGAGCCCCAGCACCCACAGAACGACACAGAGAAGCTAACCTCCCGCTGAGGACAGCCCAGCAGCCCTGCAGGAAGGACCAGCGCAGCGGTCTGGGAGCCGGCAGCGCGCAGAGCTCAGGAGCCGAGCCCAGGTCCGCGTGAGCCGAGGTTTTAGCTCCAGGGCGGCAGGGCCAGCAGCCGGCTGGAGGAACCCCAGAACACCAGGAGCTGTGGCGATTCCAGAATTATCAACATAGACATGCCTAGGACAAAGTAAGAGGTTAGTGTCCTATGGACTTTGGGGCCTGTATTTGGGGAATGCGTCAGCTCCCTCCCCTGGGGGCTAGAAGCCGCTGAGGAGACACGCCATTTTGTAGTTTTCAGAGGCAGGTCTGGCTCCCAGCCTACAAATCGTGGGGAGATCCAGCGATCAGTCTTGGGGGGTAATCGCTCTTGCTTTAACCTCCCTGGATCTGGATTGTGATCTAGGGTGGAAGTTGTGGGTGGGTTTACAGCTTGCCAGAAACGGAAGTTGCCCCCCACACGTTCGGGACGAAAATTCCTCTAGCTGGCCTTAAAGCCATAGTGTGGCAACAAGCCCAAAAGTCAAGCAATTAAGTGGCAACATGCCAAGGCAAAGGAAACAGAAAAATGCAACCCTAGACTCCTATTTTGGGGGCATAGAGCGGGAAAAGGACTGTGAGGTCAGAAGTCCTTCTCCAAAAGCCCCAGGGGAAAACATGAGCGGGTTGCAGGCCATAGAGGACCTTAAGAAGGACTTTAAAAATCAAATAAGAGAAGTGGAGGAAAAATTGGAAAGAGAAATGAGAAGGATGCAGGAAAAGTATGAAATGAGGGTCAACAGCCTGACTGAGGAAAACAACACCTTAAAAAATAGACTAACTCAAATGGCAAAGGAGGCCCAAAAGGGCAATGAGGAGAAGAATGCCTTAAAAAGTCGAATTTGCCAGATGGAAAAAGAATCTCAAAAGTTCACTGAGGAGATTCATTCCTTCAGAGTTAGACTGGAGCAAATGGAAGCTAATGACTTTATGAGAAATCAAGATGCTGTTAAGCAGATCCAAACAAATGAAAGATTAGAAGGCAATGTGAAATATCTCATGGGAAAAACCACTGACCTGGAGAATAGATCCAGGAGAGACAATTTAAAAATTATTGGACTACCTGAAAGCCATGATCAAAGAAAGAACCTAGAAATCACCCTTCAAGAAATTCTCAAGGAAAACTGCCCTGATGTTTTAGATCCAGAAGGCAAAATAGAGGTTGAAAGAATCCACAGATCACCTCCTGAAAAAGATCCCAAAAAGAAAACTCCCAGGAATATTATAGCCAGGTTCCAGAATCCCCAGATCAAGGAGAAAATACTACAAGCAGCCAGGAAGAAACAATTTCAATATTGTGGAAACACAATCAGAATAGCCCAGGACCTGGCAGCTTCTACACTGAGGGATCGAAGGGCATGGAATATGATATTCCAGAGGGCAAAAGAACTGGGAATGAACCCAAGGGTCACCTACCCAGCAAAACTGAGTATTTTGTTTCAGGGGAAAATATGGTCATTCAGTGGAATAGAGGACTTTCAAGCATTCTTGAGGAAAAAACCAGAGTTGAATAGAAAATTTGACATCCAGACACAAGAAGGAAGAGATGCCTGAGAAGGTAATCAGGGAAAAGAAATCAAAAGGAACTTATCAAAGTTGAACTATTTACATTCCTATATGGAAAAGCAATAACTGTGACTGATGATATCTTTCTCACTATGAAAATAATGGAAGAAGGGTGTGTGGTCATATGAATACATATGTGAATGTGTGTGTATATGGTTACAGTTATATATGGATAGAGGGCATAGGTTGAATCTGTTGGGAAGGGAGAATACTCAAGGGATGAAATTATGAGGTGAGAGAGGAAAGTGGAAAGAGGAGATGGGGAGAGACAGGGTAGGGTAAACTATCCCATGTAGAAGAAGCAAGGGGATGTGGTTGCAAAGGAGGGGGAGAATAAGGAAGGCGAAAAAGACAAAACCACATTCCCATTGAATTTGGCTCAGGGAGAAAATGACATACATACTAAATGGGATATCTCAACCTGCAGCAGGATAGGGGGAAGGGGGATGAGAGGAGGGATGATGGATGGGAGGGCATCCTTGGGGGGAGGGGAGGTTGGAAGTACCCACTATAGAAGAGGGACAGGATTATGTAGGGAATGGACCAGGTGGGGGGTGGGATGAGTGGGAGGGAATTATAAGCAGCCTTGTACAATATATCTACTATGATAATGTTTTGCATAGCTAGACATGTACAACATATACTGAATTGCTTATCTCCCAAGAAGGAATGGGTGACAAGGGAGGAAGGAAATGGATCTGAAATTCAAGGTTGTAACATTAAATGTTTCAAATATATATAAATACTATTAGTAATACTCTTTCGCTTGTAATAGGGAGATAAGATGTGCAGGCATTGGGACACAAAGATTCACCTTCCTCTAATGGAAAAGTCGATGGGGGTATGGGAGAAGGTATGGGAGAGAGCAGATTGGAGGAAGCAATATCTTGTGGGATTATTGTTCTGGGAGGTTGGGTAGGGGAATAATGGGGGGAAAATGATTGTAACTCAAAATCTGGCAGAAATGAATGATGTAAAACAGAAGTTAATAAAGCATTTGTTTAAAAAAAAATCATTTAAGAATTACCAGCCTCAGCTCATTTTGAATATTAATGATTGTGATTCTGTCCTTATAGCAATGTGCCATGGATTGAGTGTTAAGCTTTAAGTCAGGAAGACCTGAATTCAAATCCTAATTCAAACACTTATTGACTACATGATCCTGGGCAAGTTACCTAACCTCTTTCAGCTAAATGTTCTTCTTTTGTAAAATGGGGGTGATAACTCCAACCTCATTGCATTGTTGCATTAACTAGATAAGATAGCATATGTAAAGTGCTTTGCAAACCTTAAAGAGCTATATGAATTTTTATTGTTATGCTATCCCTCATTCCCTTCCTATGGCACAGTCCTATATATGAGAAGCATTATTATTCAAAATGACTTGAACCTGAAAACTAGTGATTAAGACTGAAAAGATAATTCTTTAAAAAACTACACAAGAGATGGAGTGAAAAAAAAGCTAGGAAAATGGATGACATCATCTGCATACTTTTAAAAAAACAGTAAGTTTTATTATCTTTTGTTTTTACATCACCTCCATTTTCTCTTGTATCCTCCCCAACTCTTTCCCAGATGGTCATCTCCTGTAATAAAGAATATTAAAAGAGAATTTTATTCTTGAGAATTTCCCACCCCTTTTCAACTGACTTTGTTTGCAGATTGTTAGCTTATGGGATCTTCCCCCACATTCCTATGAAACCTTTAAAAGTCATTCTTCTGAAAACCTAGGGTACAATGTCTGACTGCCTGGCTTTCTTTTCCTCCGCTATTACAAATACTAAGATGAAATTGTTAGGGGCAGCTAGGTGGTGCAGTGGAAAGAGCCCTGGGTCTGCAGGAAGACTCATTTTCTTGAGTTGAAGTCTGACCTCAGACCCTTACTAGCTGTGTGACCCTAGGCAAGTCACTTAACCCTGTTTGCCTCAGTTTCCAAATGGGGTCATGAAGAGTCTGACCATTGTTGGGGTTCTCCTCTCAGGCTGCAGTCCCGACAGGCTGACCTTACCTATAACCAGGTCTTCGGACGTCTCTGGCCCCGTAGATCCAGCTACGGGCAAAATGCACAACAGAACGCCAGGACTCAGGACCAGGCTCAACAGGTTTATTTGATGGCTGCTCCATGACTCCTCTGCTATCTGAATATCCAAATTCCTTCCTTCCCCTCTTCTGGGAGTTTGCTCTATATATACACCTCTGGCTGGCGGGGGAGGAGACCATTCCCGTTGGATAAAGCACTCTCAATGCACAGCAAAAGTTAATCTGCTAATTTGCAGAAAGCACCTCCGGGCATCTCGGGCCTTCAAGGCCCTGTACTCCCTCATGCCAAATCCAGGGCCCAGGCCTTAGTAATTAGGACCTAACAACCATGACTGAAACAACTGGACAACAACCACAAAAAGGTGAAATTGTTGCCTCCTCTTTGCTTTGCGTACTGTTTCTGCTTCAACAGCCAGTTTTCTGTTGTTGCTTAGAATCAGGTGCAGATGATGGGTTCGCCTTGTCTTCCATCTTTTAAAGAACAAAATCATTAGGGCAAGCTCATGGTATGAGTTGCTTCTTCACTTTGGATTGAGAGAACACTCCAAAAGATGTTCAGCTGATCGTTGTTTCTGTACCAGTTTTGTCATCTCTTTCTCATCTCTTATTTTCTTCTGTCCAAGTGGTTTATGGTGTAATCAATGGTTATCTCTTATGTTTCTTTCTCTATTGGACTCTATTATGATTTCTCTTTTCTTATTTCTCAATTTCCTCAAATTCCTGCATTTTAAATATAGAGTACTATTCCCCCCAATCCCTACCCTTTTATCTGTTCTTTTTCAGCAAAACATACTCTTAAAAACGATATTCCAGTCATGAATCCTGTTCTACTGTCTCAGTGGTACAGGTGAGGTCACATGTTTCTCCATAATCTCTTATTCCCTTTACTTGTTATCTGTATTCTGGGCATTCTACATTCCTGAGGTTATGGCTTTAATTGCTGCTCCTTATTTGGTGGGTTTTGCCTCCTATGTGTTACTGGGTATTTCTAATGCTAGTTATCCTTTCTGGCAGGTATTACTCACTGTGGTGTCTGTCTTGGTAGATAGATGTAGACACTTTTTCCTTCCCTTTTTTTTTTAAGCTTAAAGCTCTCTTAAGCAGAAACAAAATTTGTGTAATACTGTCATAGTGATTTTGAAAGGAAGGATGAATTTGGGGATGGGGAAATTTTGCCTTACCTGTTCACAAGCCAGAAGGTTCTCTGCCTCTTGTTCTTTCATAGGTGTGCCAATTTGTAGTCAAAGCTTAGTTTGTTTTGCAGACAGGACTGCAGTATTTCTTCACTTGGGGAAAAAAATGAACATCTTCTTAGATTATTAATTTTTTTTTGGAGGGGGAAGGTGGGGCAATTGGGGTTAAGTGACTTGCCCAAGGCCACACAGCTAGTAAGTGTTAAGAGTCTGAGGCCAGATTTGAACTCAGGTCCTCTTAACTCCAGGGCCAGTGCTCTGTTCACTACACCATCTAGCCACCCCACTTCTTAGAGAATTTAAAGAGAAAATTTTATGGCATGTCAAGTTTTTAAACTCTGAATTAATCTAAATGCAAATGCTGACCCTAATTCATCGCTGCATAAAAAATCAAATCAATAGATGGTCATTGAGGTCACACTATGTGTAAGGTTCTTGTAGTCAAAATGTTCTCTTTTAAATATGTTATCTTGGGGGAAAACTTTCTACTTCCAAGCTCTCATTCCTCTCTCTTCTGAGCTCTAATCCTGCATCATCCACTGCCTACTAGATATCTCCACTTGGGCTAGACATCTCAGACTCTCTATGTAAAAAGAAATGCCTCTTACCCTTTTCATTAACTCATCTTTCCTTCAGGTTTCCTTGTTCCTGTTGACCATGACTCCATCCTTCCAATCCTCCTGAATCACAACCTTGAAGTTGTCCATGACTATTCCCATTCCCCTAGATTGTCATTTCTTGTTAGTTATGTTTCAGTAATATATCTTACATTGTTTCCCGTCCCAGTACTCCTAGGGTCATTGTTGTAGTTCCAGTTCAAGGCCATCATCATGTCTCTCCTGACCTACAGCAATAGTCTACCAATTGAACTTTCAGTTTCCAGTTTTCCAGTACATTCTCCATACATCTATAAACACAATCTTTCTAAAGCATGGTCCACATATCAGTACTATGTCCAAGAATCTTTATTGACTACAGAATAAAATACAAGTTCCTCAGGTTGGCATTTAGAGTCCTTCACAATCTGGATTTACCTTATCTTTCCAGGCTCATTTTACCTTATTTCCCTTTGGATTCTATCCATTCCCATCCCAAACTGGCCTTTTTAAATTTCTTGAACATGGTACTCCCTTTTCTACTTCCACGTCTTTCTATAGAACATCTTCAATGTCTAGAATACGCTCCATTTTCACCGCTACCTCTGGAAATCCCTTGCATCCTTTAAAACTCAACTTAGGCATCACCTCTAATGGGCAACCTTTCCCAACCCCCCTACTTGGTTAGTGTACTTTCTTTCTCTCTTCAAATTATATTTTTTAATCTATTTAAATTGTGGATTTCTTATTGGAATGCAAGTTTGTTGGTGGTGGGAACTTTTTTCATTTTTTTCCCTTGTATTTTCAACCCTCCAGCACAGTTCCAGAGCATGCAAAGATTTAGAATGCAAATGATTTAGAATCAGAGGGACCTGTTCAGGCTTCTGCTTATAACTCCTAAATCCCCTTTGTGCAAGGTGTGTCAGTAGAGCTTCTTTTATAGAAACAACATAAAGGGTAAGCAACCAATTGATTGGCATAGCAGGATGTGGGTCTCTTGTGGGCCTTTTACTCTTTGCCTCCCACGGAGCGCTAGAGAAGGCCAAAATACAGACTTTGTTTGTAGGATACTGGATTAAGAGGCCAACTTGAGTGCACGGTCAACATGATTAGGTGGGGTGTGCTGTGTATATGAAAGGTTTAATTGTATGAATCAACTTGAGGATTATAACACAGTCTTGTTTGCCCAGTCTAGCACAGAGGACTCGCTGTAGCCCGAATCCCAGGTATTCCCTCTAGTAGAACATGTATTAAGGTGGGAATGAGACTGAAAGGATTTTATGTATCAAAGCACAAAAATCTCAACCATGTTTCTTCCTGAAGCTTGGCAATACTTACAAATTGCTGTTTCTCCTCAGTAGGGCTACTCCATTCCTTCTTCACAAGTCTTTGTAAGACAGTCACTTTGTAAATTGTAATTGCAAGCTGCTGCTTTTAGTGTTTCCATGGTTGGCCTCAAGTTTCACAAAAGTAGCATGGAAATAGAAGTGGAAAGGACCTTAGAGGTCATCTGACCTAACCACTTTGTCTCATAGATTCCTCTGGTCTCACAGGTAGTAAATGGTCCAAGTTAAGATTCAAACTCAGGTCTATGACTCTAAATTTAGCGATCTTTTCTATTCCCCTACAGAAATGCCATTGCTCTTTATTTCTTCTTTCCTGTCTGTCTGTGGTAAGGGTGTTTCTATTATTCCTTCAAGCCAGTACTTCTGCCTGTTCATTCCATCCCAGCCCTTCTCACTTCCTCCATGTCTTTGCTCATTCTCTTTGAATTGTTCATCTTCCTTCTATCTCACTTCACCCACTTCTTCCCATTCTATAATTTATTTCTATTCAGTGATCATTTATTAAGTGTCTACTGTGTACTAGGAGCTGTGCTAAGACCCAGTGATACAAAGATGAAAAACAATTTAGGCCTTGCCTTTGAGGAGTTCAAAAACTAACAAGAAGGAGGGGAATAACACCAATAAATATGTTAACAAAGATAGAAAGGAATGAAAACAAAGACAAGTTCTAGACAAAATACCATAAGTAATTTCAAGGATGGAGAAATCACTTTTAGCTCAGGGGAGGCTCTTTGGAAGAGGTTATATAAACTAGGTCTCAAAGGGATAAAAAATATTTCAGTAGGCTGAGATGTAGAGAGTGTTTTCCAAGTGGGAATAGTAGAGACAGGCTACACGAATGCATAGAGATGGGAGAGGGCAAGTTGAAATTGAAGAACAATTAGGAGTCCATGTTGCCTGGAATGTAACATATGAGGGGGGAATTGTGTGAGGTAATCCTGAGAAGATAACTTGGAGTCAGATCTTGGAAGGGCTGAAATGCCAGGCTGAGGAATTTGTATGTTATTTTTTTTATACTATTTTGTAGGCTACTGAAGACTTTGGGGTCAGATTTGTGAATTAGGAAAATTGTCTTGGCAATTGTGTGAGGAAAGAGATAGAAGAGGAAAATGTCTTTTAAAAAAAATTGACGTTTTATTTTCCCCCAATTACATGTAAAAACAGTTAACATGTATTTAAAAAATTTTTTGAGTTCCAAATTCTTCCCCCCCATTGAGAAGGCAAGCAATTTTATGTAGGTTATACATGTACAGTCATGCAAAACATATTTCCATGTTAGACATGTTGTGGAAGAAAACAGACAAAAAAAAACCCAAGGAAAATAAAGAAAAAGTATGCTTCAATCTGCATTCAGACTCCATCAGTTCTCTCTTTGGAGATAGATAGCACTGCCATCATAAGTCCTTCAGAATTGTCTTGAATCATTGTATTGCTGAGAATAGCTAAATTTTTCACAGCTGATCATTGTACAGTATTGCTATTATGTACAATGTTTTCCTGGTTCTGTTCATTACACTTTGCATCAGTTCACATAGGTCTCTACAGGTTTTTCTCAGAGTGTCCTGCTCATCATTTCCATCACATGTATTCAATATGATATACAATCATACATAACAACTTTGTTCAGCCATTCTCCAATTGATGGATTTTGAGGGAAATATCTTGAGGTTGAGAGATCAGTTAGGAGGCTTTTACAATAGATAATCAAGGCCTTTGACCTAGTGATCTCTCTGCTAGGCATATACCCCACAGAAGTCAAAAGGCAGAAAGTTCCCACATACACCAGCACTTTTGATAGTTGTATTTATGTAGGCAGTGATCTTTTTTTTTTTTTAAGAAATCAATGTTTTATTTTCAATCAGCATTTTTCCAACACTATTAGAGCATCTGGGTTTTAAGACCACTCTGTAGTAGTTCCTACCCACTCAGTGGCCTGAGCAGTAGGAGCCACAGACCAGTCCTCAGTAGCTGGCCGAGCACTCCAATCTTCGGTGGGGAACTGCTGAATGGACACAGATGGCACCTGTACTCCCTCGGACCAATCAGCCACCTCTGGTTGAGTAGCAGTGAATTCTGGGGCGGGTGCAGTCCATTCACCCTGAAACTCCTCCTTTGTCACTGCCTTCTCAGCTGCGGCCTGCTCTTCCTTTTCAATCTCCTCTGGATCCCTGTAGAAGTAAAGATCAGGCATAACCTCCCATGGGTGTTCCCAGGAGATGGTACCACGCATCCGCAGGACTTCACAGGCCAGCATCCACCACATCAGACCCACAGAGTGAGCTCCCTTGTTGTTACATGGAATGGCAATGTCCACATAGCGAAGTGGGGAGTCTGTGTTGCACAGGGCAATGATTGGGAGGTTAACATACGATGCTTCAGTCAGAGGCTGGTGATCTGCCCGAGGATCAGTGACCACCAAGAGGCGAGGCTCCCTGAAAGCTGCCTGGATCTGGTTGGTGAAGGTGCCTGGTGTGAAACGTCCAGCAATAGGTGTGGTGCCACTGGCAGCAGCGAATTTCAGAACAGCTCTCTGGCCAGTGTTCCTGGATGAGATGACACTAACATCAGCTGGGTTTTCAATGGCTACAATGGCACGTGCTGCCAGCAAAAGTTTTTCCCAAGTTCACTTCAGATTAATGATGTAGATGCCATCACTCTTTCTCTTGTAAATATATTGTTCCATCTGGAAGTCCAGATTGGTGCTGCCCAGATGGGTTCCTGCAGCCAGGAACTTGAGGACATCCTCCTCCTTCATCTGCAGGACATCCAGGGCTCCGGACATTGTGAAAGTTTCCCTTTAAAGTTACGACGGAAACCGAGAACAACGCCATATGGAACCCTCTTCGGGGCAGCGCGGAAAGGGTGTAGGCAGTGATCTTATAGGTTTTTCCTTCCTTTTATCTCTCACCCCCATCACAGTCTATATAGCCAAAAAAAGAAAAAAAAAGTCTACTCAGGTTGCAATTAAAATAACCTCGTCTTTATCTGGAAAAAATATTCTTTTTTTGTTTTTTGCTTTGCTTTTTGGAGGGCAGTTGGGATTAAGTGACTTGTCCAAAGTCACATGGCTAGTATGTATGTCAGGCATCTGAGGTCAGATTTGAACACAGGTCCTCCTGACTCCAGGGCTGTTGCTCTATTCACTGTGCCACCTAGCTATCCCTGGAAAACTTTGTTAAAAATTAAAAAGCAGTAAGCAAATTTATTTGTTTATTTTTTTTTTGTTTGTTTTTGGAGGGCATTTGGGGTTAAGTAACTTGCCCAAGGTCACACGGCTAGGTTTTTTTGTTTGTGTGTGCGTTAAGTGTCTGAAGCCGGATCCGAACTCAGGTCCTTCTGACTCCAGGACCGATGCTCTGCTCACTGCGCCACCTAGCCGCCCCAGCAAATTTAAAAATAGTAGGAAAACACCAATTAATGAACCATACTGGTCTTTGTATTTAACACTAAAACAGAAAAGAAAAACAGGGAGTTGAGTAAATTCATCATTGTTCCATTGATTTCTCTGAATAGCCATAATTCAATCAGTACCTTCTGGAGGGGTAAGGGTGGGAGAGGGAAAGACTCCAGCTACTACCAGTTATGGAGTCAGTCCTTCAGAAAGTCCCACATTAACTTCTTCTTTTTATACTTCCCTGTGTCCCTCTCCAGAGAGAATTAAAAACTGCCACTCTAGTGGAAGACCTCTACCAGGAAATTCTAGTCCCAAGATACCTTTGTCTCATTCTGAGTTGGAAAGGATTTCAATTCTTATGGACTTGAGCAATTTCAAAGGACAGCTAGTCCAAACCTTGTCAGAATGACTGCTACAAATCAGTAGCAAGGAAGGCAGTTATGAAGGCCTGCTTGAGGCTAGATAATCAACATGGTTTTGTGACTTTCTCTAGTTTGAATGGAGAAGGCTGATGGTGGGTGGATGCCCTTTCTTTCATAGTAGTACTGCCTTTTATCTTTACATCTTTTCTTTTCTGAGATCTTGAATATCACTTGCTGCATGCCTTTACTTGAGCATGGACCTTCTCTATTTGTACTTGATATGGTCTAACTGCTATTCCTGACTTCATTTTCTTGAGTACTATTTACATTTCTTTTATAAGTAAGATCAGTCTGGCAAATGATGGATTGGGATGGCAGTTGGAATACTTGTTAGGAAATTATTATAAAGTTCATATGAGTGACAGTGGAGAGAGTAGAACATCATCTCCTTGAGGTCAAGAACACTGAGTCTTGTCTCTATCCTTAGTGCCTGGCATAGTGCTTCTCAAAAGAGATGATGGGGACAGCTAGGTGGCACAGTGAATAGAGCACCAGCCCTGGAGTCAGGAGGACCTGGGTCTCAGACACTTAACACAAAAAATAGCCCTGTGACCTTGGGCAAGTAACTTAACCCCAATTGCCCTCCAAAAAGCAGAGAGAGAGAGAAAGATGATCTCCTTGGTCCCTTCCTGCTCTGATGATTCTGTGATTCTTATACATTAAAGCATCAGGTCATGTGAAATACTGCTCTTTAAAAACTATTTTTATTTATTTATTTATGGAATAAAACAAGCATTTCTCTAACATATATAATAAAAAGATGATTGCACATGAAACTGTGAATCTATAATGTACAACTTGTTATTCCTTTTAAATAATAAAGTTATCATGTGAATTTTGAAATATTGATTTGAGAAAATAAAATAGGACATTTTAGCCCAAGAATTATATTGCTCATGTGACAAATAATTAAGTCTGTAGGAGATGTGGAACAGAGTAACCTGGGAGGTTCAAGGAAATGGGGATCATTTTTAGCTGGTGAATGTGTTCATGAAGGAGATTGTACCTGACCTGAGTATTAAAGGCAGTGGAAGGATAATATTAAGAGATGCAGGTTAGAATATCATAGATTTAGAACTAGTTGGAATCTTCAAAGTCATTTAATTCAGTTTCTTCATTTAACAGATGAGTAAACTAAGAAGGATGAAGGATAGCTTGGACTGAGTCATGGAGGAAGGAGAAGACAGAGGATCCTGTACTTTTATCAACAGAAAATTCATGTAAAAGGGAATTTCTGCTATATTAATTGTCTACTAATTCTTCTGCAGCTGAACAAAACAGGAACTTATGCCAGTCAATCAATAAGTATTAAATGCCTAATATACTCCAGAAATATATATGGGGATGTAAATGCAAAGAATGAAACCATCCCTACTCTCTAGAAGCTTGCATTCATAGTGCTTATGTGGAGGAGTTTATCATAGGGTCATTAGAAGATTATTTTAATGTTTTTTGGAGGCAGGCTTATCTCTGTCTTCTCTTCTTTCAAGATGTAGCTCAGACTTCATCTCCTGTATGGAATCTTTCCTAATTGCCCTGACTGCTAGTGCCTTCCCTCCCAAAAGACTTTGTATTTAACTGCTTTGTATTTATTTGCATTGATCAATTTTATATTAATGCTGTATGTATTTTTATGTGTACTTATCTCCCTTATTAGGACATACACTTCTTGTGAGTTGGGATTATTTCTTTTTTCTTTTTCTTTTTTTTTGTACTTACAGAGCACACAGTCTAGCAAAGTGCTTGGCACATAGTAGGGGCTTAATAAATATTGGGTGGTTGGTTTTGTAAAGTATGTAAAGTATCATGGCTAGAACATGGCTCTTTTGTAAAGTATGTAAAGTATCATGGCTCTCTTAAAAGATGGCAACCCAAGAGTAGATACAATTCATGATACCCCACATGATGATTCTCTTTTCAACATAATTTCTCATTATACAAGCCAGCATAACAACAACAACAATAATAACTAACATTTATATAGTGCTCACTGTGTTATCAGGCACTGAGAAGTGTTCAGTGATCATCTTAATTAATACACTAACAACCCTGGGAGGCAGATACTATTATTATCCTCAATTTCTTTTATTTCTCAGAACATATTGTAAAAAAATTCTTTTTAACATTCTTTTAAAAAATTTTTGACTTCCAAATTCTCTCTTTTCCTCTAATCCCTCTCTGGCTTATTGAGAAGGTAAGCATTTTGATATCAATTATGCATTCAAAGTCATGCAAAACATGTTTCCTTAATAGCCATGTTGCAAAAGAAAATACACAACAACAACAAAAACCCAAAACCCAGCAATAAAAAACCAAAAAAGTAAAAAACAAGTTTTCTTTGATTTGCATTCAGACTCCTTGAGTTCTTTTTTTGGGGACAGATAGCTTTTTTCTTCATGAGTCCTTCAGAATTCTTTTAGATCATTGGATTGCTGAGAATAGCTGTTATTCACAGTTGATCATTATGCAATATTGCTGTTACTGGGCAGTGTTCTGCTTATTTCACTTTGCATCAGTTCATATGAGTCTTTCCAGGTTTTTCTGAAATTCGCCTGTTCATTGTTTCTCATAGCACAATAGTACTCCCATCACAATCATATACCACTATTTGTTCAGCTGTTTTCCCAGTCGATGAGCATCCTCTCAATTTCCAATTCTTTGCCACCACAAAAAGAGCTACCATAAATATTTTCCTACCTATAGATCCTTTTTCCTTTTTTTAATCTCTTTGGGGATATAGCCTTAGTAGTGATATTGTTCAAAGCATATGCATAGTTTGATAGCCCTTTGGGCATAGTTCCAAATTGTTCTTCAGAATATTTGGATCAGTTCACAACTCTGTCAGTAGTGCATTAGTGTTCCAATTTTCCCATATCTCTGCCAGCCTTTGTTATTTTCCTCTTCTTTTATGTTAGCCAGTCTAATAGGTGTGAGGTAGTACTTCAGGGTTGTTTTAATTTGCATTTCTGGAATCAATAATGATGTAGAGCATTTTTTCGTATAACTATGCATTGCTTTCTTTTCTTCTTAAAACTGCCTGCTCATATCATTTGACTGTTTATCAATCTGATAAATTTAATTCATTTCTCTGTTATCCCCAGTTTCACTGTATGTAGGTGTGTGTAAGAAGCTAGACTCACTAAGGCATTGCTATGCATTCACAAACTTATGGATGCTCAATTTGTGACTAATTTAGTATACATTTTTCTATATATTTTAAAGTAATAGAGATTTTAATATTTATTCTGTACATATATACTTGTTTCCCTTATTGCGATGTAATTTCCTTGGGAGCAGGAATTCTTTCTTTTTATTTCAATCCATAGCACCTAGCCTGGTGTCTGGCACATAATTAATAAAGGCTTGTTTGCTGAATGATATAACACATGTGATTGGTGGAGTACAAATGTAATTGATGATGAGAATATATCATTATGGAAAGCCCAGCCTATCTTTGCTAAATCATATGGATGTTTTGTCTTTTAGCCTCCTCTATAAATGATCTATATATATTTAGTCTCCTGTATAAATGATCTGCTTTAATTGGGTGTCAAGGCAATTGCTGTAACCTGCATTCTCTTCAGTGGCTTTGTGAGTATTGTCATTTTTAGAAGCTTTTTTTTTGTACTGAATAACATACATCAAATAAAATAGACATTTCTACATACACACTAGAAGAGAAAAGGAGTTGATTGTACATGAAATTGGAGATCTCTATTAGATATAGCTTGTGGGGTTTTTTTTACTCTTCTGAAATGATACATAATATTTGTATCACTGTTATTTTCCTTGCTAAACATTTTACAAAGTGAATTTATTCATTAAATTGATTATGCCATTTCTCTCCACTTGGATAGTTTTTTTTTTTTGGAGGGAGGGGAAAGGCAAGGCAGTTGGGGTTAAGTGACTTGCCCATGGTCACACAGCTATTTAAGTGCATATTTTTGTTAGCTAAGATGGTTTGGGGCAACTTCTAGCCTCTTTGTTGTGGTACCTGTGTTGCATTGGTTAAATTCTTTTGTTTTTCTTCAATTCTGTCTAACTCTTCCTGACACTATTTGGAATTTTCTTGGTAAAGATACTGGCATGATTTGCCGTTTCTTTCTGCAACTCATTTTACAGATGAGGAAACGGAGGCAAACAGGGTCAAGTGACTTGGTCAGCATCACACAGCTAGTAAATATCTGAGGCCACATTTGAACTCAAGTCTTCTTGACTCTAGACCCAGGGCTTTATCCACTGCGCCATCTACCTGTTCCTTAAATTTATTTATGCTTTCTGAATTTAGAAAGAAATACCACTCATTCTGGGTTTAAAATGCTGAGAATTGAGTCATTGATTTTCCTATGTGAACAATTATGTATAATGTTTGAAGTAGTAGATGGGTTATATTTTTGTTGTTCCAAGGAGCAGGAGATGTAGAAAGTGAGAAATAAATGCTAAAAATATACAGTGGTAGATAAAAATGTAATTGTTTTGCACCAAAAAACCCATGTGAATCTCAGGAAGCTAACATATTACCTTGTTGCATCTTCAGTCCAAGTGAGTCAAGACAGTTAATCCCACCATGCTTTGGTGAGATGCTCTGATCAGACATTTCTCCCTGCCTCAAAGACCTGAGCTGGAAGCAGTGTTAGTGCCAGCTCCAAAGGGCTTCAGAGAACCAGTTATTCAATTTCCTGGGGAGGCATTTACACCTCAGAAACCAGTGATCCTACAAATCAGAGCTTGATTTTGCTTTTCTCTTGTTGATTGTCTATACTTAAGAAAGTGCAAATGATCCTGATTAAAAGTACCTGTGCATATATATTTTTTTCCTTCAAAGAGAATAGTTGTTAAACATTTACCGGTACACCCTGCATTCTACTACAAACATTGCTCAGCAGGAGCAGAGTGAAAGGTCAGGGAATAAAGTCATCTCCAGATTGGAGAGTGGTGACTGGGATGGTGAGAGCAGCAGCAGCAGCAACAGGCATTTATATAGCGATTTAAGTTTTGCAAAGTACTTTACATCTATTATCTTAATTTAGCCTCATGATTCTTGATCGAACTGTTCCTGAATCCACATCCAAGTGCAAAATGAGGACCAGTGTCCATGGAACCATAGTCCCTATGGGACTTACATGGGGGTTAGGGTGCACTTTTTTCCTAGAAAAAGCCAGCCCATAACCTCTATGTGGTGCATGCGATTACTGCCCTTCCTAGTCCCTATTTTCTGCCCCATCTTTCCTTAGAGTTTCAGTTGTTTTTCAGTCATGTCTAACTCTTTGTGATCCCATTTGGGGTTTTCTTGGAAAAGATATTGGAGTGGTTTGCCATTTCCTTTTCTGTGCTCATTTTACAGATGAGGAAATTAAGGCAAACTAGTTTAAGTGACTTTCCCAGGGTCATACATCTAGTAAGGGTCTGAGGCCAGATTTGAACTCAGGAAGTTGAGTCTTCCTGACTCCAATCCTGGTGTTTCACTATTATTAGTCCATTGCTACTCTTTTCCAGATTTTTTTTCCTGCTATATTATCTCTCTCTCTCCAGGGTTGTTAGTAGGATCCTAGGATCCTGTGTCTTAGGACTGAAAGGGACATCAAAGACCATCTAGTCCAGGGGCGGCTAGGTGGCGCAGTGAGTAGAGCGCCAGCCCTGGAGTCAGAAGGACCTGATTTTGGATCCAGCCTCAGACGCTTAACACACACAAACAAAAAAACCTAGCCGTGTGACCTTGGGCAAGTTACTTAACCTCAATTGCCCTCCAAAAAGCAAAAAAAAAAAAAAAAAGACCATCTAGTCTAGCCCCTGGACTAGATGGTCTTTGATGTCCCTTTCAGTCCTAAGACACAGGATAAAGAAACCGTGGCCCAAGGAAATCAACCAACTTACCCAAAGTAGTAAGCATTAAAGGCAGGATTTGAATCCAGGCCATCTCCTCTTCCAAACCCCCTAGGAATCCTGGTTGTCCCGTAATATGATTGTCCTCTGTGCCTCCTTCCCACCTCCAAAATGTTTTTGCCCCAGGAAAAAATATTCCTAGTTAAGTTGTTGATCACTGGCTCCTGCCATGGAACCCTCTCTGAAAACAGAAATGTTTATTTTTTTAAGCTGTTTTAAATTATACTTAATGCTTCATTTATTCATTCTTTTTGAAAAGTAAGCTTTTGGATATATAAGCCTCCCACACAGAGCCTGGTACTCTCATATTTCCATTTTGCTTTTTGAAAAAGTTCTGCTTTTATCTGAAATATTTGTCAGAAATGGTCATTTTTCCTACAGTTTCATACAAGGCACAAACAGAGTGCTTGTTTATTCTCTCTTGTGATAGCCTTGTCTATAACTACTTTGGGGCCTGAGAGGTGGAATTTGTATTTTGTTTTTTGTTTTATTTTGTTTTGGGTTTTTTTTTTTTTTTTTGGAGGGGGGAAGGCTGGGCAATTAGGGTTAAGTGACTTGCCCAAAGTCACATGGTAAGTGTTAAGTATCTGAGGTCAGACTTGAACTCAGGTCCTCCTGACTTCAGGGCCAGTGCTCTATTCACTGCGCCACCTAGCTGCCCCTGAATTTGTACTTTTTTTAAATTTTAAAATGCATTTTTGAGCTAGGAAGAGAACTGTTATCCACGTATATCTCTTGTTACTAAGTGGATCACAGATCTACAAGTGGGGAAGACTTCAGAGGCCCAGAATCTGGGCCAGGTTCCTTAATTTACAAGTGAAGATTCCCTTCAGATCCCATACTCTTTCCATTATATCATAGTTTATTTTAGCTCCCCAGAATTACTCATTTTTATCCATAATCAATTAATACTCCCACTAAGAGCTAGCATCTATAGCAGCACCTACTGTGTGCCAGGTTCTGTGTTAAGCCTTTTATTATCCGATTTGATCCTCACAACAGCCTTGGAAGGTAGGTGCTATTATCTCCATTTTACTGGTGAGGAAACTGAGGCAAACAGGTTAAGTGACTTGCTCAGAGTCATATAACTAAATGTCTGAGGTCAAATTTGAACTCAGCTCTTCCTGATTCTAGACCCTGTGCTCTGTCCATTGCAGGTCTAGATGCCCAATTAAAAAAAAAAAGTTTTATTGATGCTTTTAAAATTGTCTCTTCCAAGCCTTTCTTCTTCCTCTCCATGTAGAACCCTGCTTTGTTAAAAAGCAGAATAAGCCAACATATTGTCTAGCTGGGTCTTACATGTGCCAAGTTTAGGACCACATCTCTCCCAAGGCCTCTGAAATCAAGATTGGTCATTGTATTATTAGGGTTTTTTTCTAACTTTTTTTCAATGAACAAAAATCTACCTCCTGAAATTTTTTAAAAATGAAAATCCCAAAGGAACACATGATACAATTATATAGATCAGTGTGCAGGCAGTTTGCTTTATGCAAATTTGTATTATGCAAATTTGACATTACCCAGAATTCTGGAAGAAATTTGCATTTCCAAAAAACATCTATATTAACTTTGCAGTACAGTTTTCTCTACTCCTGCCCTTTGACTCTATGGCCTTTTACCTGCTCCCCCCCCCCAAAACCCTTAACAACCACAACCAATAAACCCTCCAAATGAAAGCAGAAGAATGGATACTCAGAGAGGCCACCCCCTATACTACTGCCTGATAAGAGCCTTGGTGTGAGACCCAGGCACCAAGAGAGGATACCTTTGCTCTGCCCACCCACATGTGTGTCTGGCTTCCCACTACCTGTGCTGGAGTCTGTCTCCAGGCCCCACATGTTCTTCTTCTTGCTCTCTCTTTTCTGACCCTGGCCCCCATGTGTCCTCCCCTCCACACACAGCCATGTCTCCTCCCCTCACATCCACAGGCAGATTCTCATTATATAAAAATCGCTTTAAGTGGAGGTCTGTGAACTGTCCACTTATATAAAATGAGAAATGTCTATATCTTTCTGACAGTCAGTTATTTGGCATTTTGTAAGTGCCTGTTATGTGCCCATTATGTTAAGCCCTAGGAAAATAAAGATTAAAAAAAAAAAAACAGCCCAAAAACCAGAACCTAGTCTTTGTTTTTAAGGAACTCCCAGTCTAAGGAGGGAGACAGCCATATACAAACAAGATATCTATCTATCTAGACAGATAGACAGACATATATATATACATAATAAAAACATACATGTATGTATGTGTATATGTATGTCTATGTCTACTACAGTATAAATTTGGTGGGGAAAGCCTCAGAAGGAAGGCATTACAATTAAGGAGGGTTAGGAAGGACTTTTTGCAAAATATGCACCTTTTGCTGAGACTTGGAAGTTGACCAGGGAAGGTGGGAGACAGAGATGAGGAGGGAAGAGGTACAGTGAAAACTTGAAATGTTGGGGGATGGATGGTGGGTTGTCCATGAGGAGCAACAAGCGGCCAGTGTCAGTGTTGTTGAGTAGGAGTGGAGTAAAGCATAAGAAGATGGGAAATATAGGAAGGCGCCAGATAATGCAGGGCTTTGAATGTCAAACAGAGGCAGTTTGTATGTGAATTTTGGAATGGAGAGTGTCTCCTCATGGACGTCAACATCAAGTGTTATTCCTAAAGGACTTGAAGCTTTGCCTTTCTCCTACTTTTTCTCACCTAGAATTTGGGCATCTTGCCTAAGCTTGAAGAATTGCTTTAAATATTTTATGACTTTGTGAATGTCTGATATCTGAACCCAGTTAAGCAAAGTGTAGGGAATACACAGCATGAATGTTGACGCAGGGCCTAGGATGGTTGAATTTTCAGTAATCTCCTTCCTTCCAAATGGGCATCACATTTGCATAGTGTTTTATACTCTTCTAAGCATTTTCATGCACATATTCTCATTTGTTCCTCACTACAGTATTTGATAAAGATATTAATTATCAGGACCCTTACAACCTAGAAGATTGAATGTTATAGTTGTTAGAAGGCTAGCTTTGGAGCCAGCGAGATCATCAGGCTGGAGACCTGGCCATATTGTTACCTAAACCTCTCAGTGCCCTAGACAACTGTCTGAGACTAGATTACAGTAGAATTGCTAATTTGCATTTGTAGAGGGAATAGTTTTTCTGCACTGGTGGGAAAAAAAAAGTATATGTGTGTTTGTGTGTGTATGCAAGCTTGCTCATTCATGAACACATGTACATGCTAGTGGGAAGGACAGCTAGTATGTTAGTGGGAATAGAAATTAAGACCTAGCAAGGTAATATAATTTGGTCAAGGATATTCAAGTCTGAATTAGAAACCCAGAACTTTACTGGAATCACATACCGCTTTAAAATTTGTAAAAAATGGGATGGCTAGGTGGCACAGTGAACAGAGCACCAGCACTGAAATCAGGAGGACCTGAGTTCAAATTCAGCCTCAGACACTCAATACTTACTAGCTGTGTGACCTTAAGTCACTTAACCCCAATTCCCTTGCCTTCCCCCCTCCAAAAAGCAAAAAAAAAATTGCAAAATATTTTTTGTATATTGTCTTTATGAACAACAATTCTGTGAGGGAAATATTTGAGTATGATTATCCCCCTTTTACAGATGAGGAATATGAGGCTGAGGGTACCGTAGCTAATAGGTGTCTAAGGTAGGATTCAAACCCAGGTCTTTCCTGACTCTCCTTCCATTGCTCTTCCTGCCATATCAGTCTGTCTCTGTATTATATCCTAGTGTCCCACCTCACAAGTTGGCTCCTTATAGAGCCAGCTCACGTTGCTTTATGTAGAACACTCTTAATAGAGGAGAGGGTGGAATATTAGGTGTATGTTATTGTTAATTACTGTCTCTGATGTACGTAATTTGAAAATTAATGTTGCTCTAATTATATTGATACAGTGAATAGTTATTCCCAGCATTTGAGTCAGATAAATTATGCCTGTCTGGATAAATTCATCTTGAAAGCCTTAAAGTGCTTAAGGAGTCAAGGGTATGCAGAAGCAAACCCTTTGTTCTGTGGTTAATTTAGCAGGAGTTAGCAAATGTAATTGATTTTAAGCACGTGGCATCAAGATGAGCATCCCCTCCAAGGAGAATTGGAACTCTCTGTTCTCCCTTTGCCTGATAGAGGTTTTAAATTTAGGAGAAATAACTTGCTAAATGTTACTTTCATAATGGAAGTTCAAGGGGTTGGAGGTAATGTGGACTGGCTGGGTTCTTGACAAGGGTATTTGGGCAGGAAGCCAAAAGAAATTCCTTCTCTCTGTTCTTTATTAACTTCTCTCTGGTCTTTATTAATTCCCCCTCCTCCCACTTTTTTTTTCCCCTGTCCTCTAGGATTTAAAGCTGGAAGAGATCTTTAAGATGTTCTAGTCTAGGAGTGGGGAACCTGAGGCATAGAGGCCACAAGTGGCCTTTTTACTGAATCCAAACTTCATAAAACACTTGAGGACTTAGAGAGCCACATGTGGCCTCAAGACCACAGATTCTCCACCCGTGGTCTAGTCCATTGGTTCCCAAAGTGGGTAATACCACCCCTTGGGGGGGTGCTGGAACAATTGGGGTGGGAGGTAACCTTGGATGCAGTTGGGGGGCGTTGAATAAAATTAAGGGGGCAGTGGAAACATAAGGAAGAAAGAGAAGAAAAATTTGAAAAATCCTTCATCTGTTGGTGTAACAAATTTAACATAGTAGTACTTACATCATGTTTCCAAATAAAGACACAACATGCAAGTTATAAACAATCAGTAGGCAAGTCTGCCAGCAGGTCTGAACAAGCAAGGGTTGGCAGGCAAACATACTGTGCATTGTCAGGAAGTCCAGGGATATGTGTGTATAATGACTTGTTTACAATATGATGCTATATGGTTACATGACACAATACTGCATCATCAAAATTTCAATGCAGGAAAATCCCTCACAGATTTACAATAAATTATTAAATTTAAGAGGTTTCATTTTAAAAAATGTATATTATTTGAAATGATGCACATTTTAAAAAATCATTAAAAGGTTAAAGAAAGTAGATTTCCAGGGAGGCATTGAATAATTTTTTTCTAGGTTCTTTCCTTGATCATGGCTTTCAGGTAGTCCAATAATTTTTAAATTGTCTCTCCTGGATCTATTCTCCAGGTCAGTGGTTTTTCCCATGAGATATTTCACATTGCCTTCTAATATTTCATTTGTTTGGATCTGCTTAACAGCATCTTGATTTCTCATAAAGTCACTAGCTTCGATTTGCTCCAGTCTAACTCTGAAGGAATGAATCTCCTCAGTGAACTTTTGAGATTCTTTTTCCATCTGGCAAATTCGACTTTTTAAGGCATTCTTCTCCTCATTGCCCTTTGGGCCTCCTTTGCCATTTGAGTTAGTCTATTTTTTAAGGTGTTGTTTTCCTCAGTCAGGCTGTTGACCCTCATTTCATACTTTTCCTGCATCCTTCTCATTTCTCTTTCTAATTTTTCCCTCCACTTCTCTTATTTGATTTTTAAAGTCCTTCTTAAGGTCCTCTATGGCCTGCAACCTGCTCATGTTTTCCCCTGGGGCTTTTGGAGCAGGACTTCTGACCTCACAGTCCTTATCCCGCTCTATGCCCCCAAAATAGGAGTCTAGGGTTGCATTTTTCTGTTTCCTTTGCCTTGTCATGTTGCCACTTAATTGCTTGACTTTTGGGCTTGTTGCCACACTATGGCTTTAAGGCCAGCTAGAGGAATTTTCGTCCCGAACGTGTGGGGGGCAACTTCCGTTTCTGGCAAGCTGTAAACCCACCCACGACTTCCACCCTAGATCACAATCCAGATCCAGGGAGGTTAAAGCAAGAGCGATTACCCCCCAAGACTGATAGCTGGATCTCCCTACAAATTTGCAGGCTGGGAGCTGGAGCTGCCTTTAAAAACTTCCAAATGGCGTGTCTCCTCAGCGGCTTCTAGCCCCCAGGGGAGGGAGCTGACGCATTCCCTAAATACCGGACCCAAAGTCCATAGGACACTAACCTCTTACTTTGTCCTAGGCATGTCTATGTTGATAATTCTGGAGTCGCCACAGCTCCTGGTGTTCTGGGGTTCCTCCAGCTGGCTGCTGGCCCTGCCGCCCTGGGGCTAAAACCTCGGCTCACAGGGACCTGGGCTCGGCTCGGCTCGGCTCCTGCGCTCTGCGCTCTGCGTGCTGCTGGCTCCCAGACCGCTGCGCTGGTCCTTCCTGAAGGGCTGCTGGGCTGTCCTCAGCGGGAGGTTAGCTTCTCTGTGTTGTTCTGTGGGTGCTGGGGCTCCAGAAGTTGTTCACAGTCCTTTTTTACATAGTTTGTGGGGAATCTGGGGGCAGAGAGGCTTGGAAGAGCTGTTTCTACTCCGCCATCTTGGCTCCCTGAATAATTTTTTTAAAGGGGGTCGTAGGCCAATTAAGTTTGGAAACCTCTGCTTCTAGTCCAACCCTGCCCTGTATTTTACAAATGAGGACAATTGAGGTCAAGAAAGAGAGCACTTTGCCTAATACCCAGGTAGTCTTGGGATGGGAGCCTCTGCCCCAAAGCCTCTAAATGCAGTGATCTTTCCATTCTACCAGGGTTTTGTGGGTGTTCATGGACCTCTTCCTGAGGGATCACATCCATTCTCATGGGTTCAGTGATTATCTATGTAGATGAATCCAAATTCATGATATCTATCCTTGACTTCTTTCCTGAGGTCCAGCTGTTTACCTTACCCCCCTGCTTTCTATCCTTCCAGCATTTGAAATTCAACATGTCTAAAATAGAACTTGTTATCTTAACCCCACACAAGTTTCTGTCCCAGTTTCCTATCTTACTTATGATGGCATAGTGAATAGACCTGGAGTCAGGGAGAACTGAGATTAAATCTGGCTTTAAGCACTTATGACTAGTAGTGTGACTTTGGGGAAGTCACTTAACTTCTTTTTGCCTCAATTAATGCATCTATAAAATGCTCTGGAGAAGGAGATGGCAAACCACTGCAGTGTGCCAAGGAAACCCAAATGAGGTCATAAATAGTTGGACACAATTGAAACAACCGAAAAACAAGTTATTTGCTATTTCTTTCTTCAGCTCATTTTACAGATAGGGAAACTGAGACAAATATGGTTAAATGACTTGCCTAAGGTCACACAGCTGGTGTCTGAGGCTGGATGTGAACTCTATAAGAGGAGTCTTCCTGATTCCAAGCCCAGTGCTCCATCCACTGTGCCACTTAGCTTCCCCCAGTCAAAATGCCTCTAGCATTTTCTTCCTCAAGCCTTCCCCTCCTGACATTGTCAAGAATTTGTAGTGTAATAATAGGCAGGTCACTCAATTTCCTTATTTATAAAATAGGGACAGTAGTATTTGCACTACTGACCTTGCAGGCTTGTAATAGAATGCCCGTTGTGTACTGCAAGATGCTAAATAAATGTGAGATACTACTATTTTTATTCTCAGTCCCCTACTCCTTAAACTGGATGTGATCTTGCTTTTCTTAGAAGTCCCATACTACTTACTTGCTCTTGCTCTTTTTTCTCATCTTGTTTCTTCTCTCTTGTGGTTCATTCTGTTAGTTATAATAAGTCTTCTTTGCAACTTGAGTAAAGTTTAATGTGAAGAGCTCTAATATGTAGTGTCTCTATAGGATTGCATGCCACCTTGGGTGGGGGTGGGGAAGGAGGAGGAGAGGGAAGGGGAGAAAATGTGTAACTCCCCAACTTGTGGAACTGAATGTTGTCATCTAAAAGTAAATAAAATTTAAAAGGAAGTCCCATAGGACTTTAATACCATTCATGTGACAGTTATTCCATACACTTTTTAAGCATCATTTTACTGCCATGAATATATTTTAACCAAACTCTCTGAAGGCCCTGCTCTCATGCTGAGTTTCTAAAGTCGATTGTCTAAAATGTAAATCAGATGGTTAGTGGTTATCTGAGCTCTCTACCCTAAGTTACTCCCTTTTTATGATATTGATCCTTTGGAATCGACTCCTCCCTCTAGTGTTGTTTTGCCTAACATCATTTTGGACACTGAAAAAGAACTGAAAAAAAGCATTAGATATGGAATAAAGGGCTTTGTGAGATATAGAGAGAAAGGAGCAACTGAAAGGGTAGAAAAGTTCATGGCATATAATAATAGCTAACTCTGGGCCTGGAGTCAGGAAGAACTAAATTCAGGTGGTCTTAGACACTTACTGGCTATGTGACCCTGACCAAGTCACTTGACCCTGTCTGCCTCAGTTTCTTCCTCTATAAAATGATCTGGAGAAAAAAATGGCAAGCAGCTCCAGTATCTTTGCCAAATGGGTCATGAAGAGTTGGACACAACTGAAACAACTAAATAACCATATTTGTGTAGCACTTATGTGCTGGGCTCTGTGCTTGCTTTGTAATTATTATCTCACTTGATGCTCACCACTCTGGTAGGTAGAACTAAGATGTTCAGCCTGGGAGGTGACAAGCAAAATGAACTAATCTTTAAATTAGATTTAAGCCCAGAAGACAGAAAAAGGTAGAAGTTCCAAAGAGACAACGAAAACCCACCTAACAGTGTTATTTGGAAATGAAATTGACTGCCTGGGGAGGTAGTGAGTTTTCTTTCCCTCAATGGAAGACTTTAGGCAAAGGCTGGATGACCACCATGTTGTATTGGGAATTCTTCAGGGATGACTTGGACAAACTGGTCACTGAAGTCACTTGAAACTTGACAATTCTGTGATTCTAGAAACTCCAAAGTCCTATGTGAGGAATTATTACTATTCCTTTACTCATTTGTTTCTTTTATTAGATGGTAAGCTTCTTGAAGGTTCATGCCTTCTGTTGTTGTTATTATTCATTTGTTTTAGTCATACTTGACTCTTTGTGACCCCATTTGGCATTTTCTTGGGAAAGATACTGGAGTGAATTGTCATTTCCTTCTCCAGCTCATTTTACAGATGAGGAAGCTGAGGCAAACAGTTAAGTGACTTGCCCAGGGTCACACAACTAGTGTAGGAGGTGAGATTTGAACTCAGCTTTTCCTGGCTCTCTCCACTGTGTCCCGTGGCTGCCCCACATGCCATTTACTCTATGCTTTTGGATTTTTCAGTTGATGTTTAAATGTCTTTTGAATGTGATGTAGACAGTGAGTAATGTTTCTGACTTCAGCAACAGAATAGCATAGCTTGCAGTTAACATATGGAATATTACAATTTATGAAACATTTTTCTTATAACCTGATAAGTTAGGTAATGCATTTATTATTCCCATTTTACAGATGGAGAGCCAAGGCTCAAAGAGATTCAGTAGGTGGCCTTGAGTCACATAGCTAGGTCAATGTTAGGACTTAAACCCAAATCCTCTGGCCTTTAAGATCAGCACTTCTACTTATATTATGGGCAGGTAGGTGGTGAAATGGGCAGAGCACCAGGCCTGGAGTCAACAAGACTGTTGAAATCCAGTCTCAGTCATTTACTAACCTCTTCTTCCCTTGGGTTTCAGTTTCTTTTTCCCCATAAATAAGGGGATTAAACTGGAGCAGATGTGTCTAACACACAGCCTGAGGGCCCACAGAGTTCCCTACTGCTGTCCAAACCCGATTAAAATATAACTGAAAAATGTTTAACAAAGTAAATGGAAATAAAAATACTATAAAACCATGGATACCCTTTCATCCAGCAATACTACTACTAGGTCTGTATCCCAAAGAGATAAAAAATAAAAATACATACAAAAATATTTAAGCAGCGTTTTTAGTGGAGGCAAAAATTGATGATTGAGGGGATGCCTTTCAATTGGAGAATGGCCAAACAATTTGTTATATATGATTGTGATAAAATACTATTGTGCTATAAGAGATGAAAAGTAGGTTGCTCTCAGAAAAACCTGAAGAGATTTACATGAACTGATACAAAGTAGAATGAGCAGAACCAAAACATCATTGTAACAGCAATATTCTATGGTGATCTACTGTGAATAACTTAGCTATTCTCAGCAATACAGTGTTCTAAGACAAGGACTTATGATGAAAGGTGCTGTCTATCTATCCCCAGAGAAGGAACTGATTGAGCCTGAATGCAGATTGAAGATATTTTCCTTACTTTATTTTTGGGTTTTCTTTGGGTCTCTGTTTTATTTTCACAGTATGACTTACATGGAAATATGTTTTGCATGACCACACATGTATAACCTATGTCAGATTGCTTGCCTTCGAGGGGTGGAGCCAAGATGGCAGAGTAAAATCAGGGACTTGCTTGAGCTCTCCCTCAAACCCCTCCAAATACCTGTAAAAATGACTCTAAACAAATTCTAGAGCTGCAGAACCCACAAAATGGAAGAGTGAAACACATCTTCAGCCTAATTCAGCCTGGCAGGTCGATTAGGAGGGGTATTTTGCATCAGGTTGTGAATGGAGCATAGTCCAACATGGACTGCACCAGTACAGACAGGGCCAGAGCCGGCATCACGGGACTGAATTACTGGCAGCTATGGTAGTTTCCAGACTTCTCACCCCACAAATGCCAAGGCATGGAAGGTAGTGGGGGAGCTCTGTGGGAACTAGATGAAATAGGAACAAACTCTGGCCCCAGCCCTGAGGTGGTGGTGAAAGTGGTTGAGGCAGCAACAGCAGTAGCAACAGTAGCAGCGGTTGCTTCCAGAGCTCTGGGCCCACAGATGGTGGGGGATTGAGCAACTGATACAAAACCCCTTAAACCTGGGACAGTACACCCACCCCCACCCTCACTGGAAGTAGGGTCCAACTTTGGCAGATTTATAAAGTCAAGTATTTGGCAGGGAAGATGAGCAAGCAGCATAAAAAAACCTCAGATGATAGAATCTTACTTTAGTGACAAAGATCAGCCCATACAACCAGAAGACAACAAAGTCAAAGCTCCTACATCCAAAACCTCCAAGAAAAATATGAATCGGTCACAGGGTCATGGAAGAGCTCAAAAAAGATTTTGAAAATCAAATCGTTTGCCTTCTCAATGATGGGGGAGGGGAGGAGGGAAGGGAGAAAAGGAAATAATTTGGAGCTCAAAATTTGATTAAAAAAGCATTATGTTTGTTTTTACATGCAAGGGGGGAAATACGATATTAAATTAAAAAATAAATGGAAAAATATAAAAGATAGAAATATTTTTTAAACCGTCAATATGTTATCCACAGGGATCCCTATGTATGGATTAGTGGCCCCTATTTTTATTTGAATTTGAAGTCATTGGATTAGATGTCTTCTCTAAGGTATGTTTAGCACTATTTTCCTGTGCTCTTACATATAAGAGTTTTGAGACACATAACCTAGAAGTCTAGTAGGATGAAAAAGGAAAGAGGACTGATTTTTACTTGACTTAATCCCTGTTTGTTTTAAATGAACATGTTTCTGGGTACAAGGGAAAGCTGTTGCATAGTGGAAAGGCCACTTAATTAGGAAGACCTGGGTTTGTATCTTGGCTCTCCTACATGCAAATTGTGGGATGTTGTACAATTTATGGCTCTCCATCCTTTGGTTTTCCTTGTCTATAATCTGGATGTAAGTCTGGCTACAACTGATACCAAAGAGTTGATATGAGGATGAAATGAGAGAATGTGTCATTTTTTTTTTTTAAGATTATAAAGTACTATTTTTGAGTTCAACTGTTGACCATCTCTAGAACTCTAGTCCATGAGCTGGCTAATGTTCCCAGCTGGAAGGAATGGTGAAAAAAATTCACAAATTGTCTTTCTGTTAATATTTTAGTCCCTAAAGCTAATTGCTAATATAAGCAGTGTTTTGTGTCTATCATGCATTAACATGGCAAATTATTAAACGAGTCTGGCTTATCTGGGGTGAAATAGAGACTTGTGAATGTCATACAAAATTTCATTATTAATGGCCATTAATGTTCTGTAATTAAGGCACAATATATTAGTGAAGCAAACAATTAGCTTGTTAGAAGCATAAGAGGAGGCTAATTTTGAATTTTCCAAGTATTATTCTCTGATTTGGATATTAAGCATTCATTCGTTAGTCCTAACATATATCTTGGTCTTCTTGTACGAATTTGTTCACATATGACTTGTTCTGACATTTGTCTTAAGAATAATAGTGATAGCTATCTCAGACTTTTAGAGTGCTTTTAGGTTTGTAAAGCTCTTTGCTTGTGACCAATCTTTCAAGTAGGCAAACTAAGTAGTTATTCCTACTTTACATCTGGGAAAACTATGGCCAATCAAGATTAAATGACTTGTCTGTGGTCACATAGGGCAGCTAGGTGGTGTAGTGGATAGAATTCTGGGCCTGGAGTTTTGAGGACCCAAGTTCAAATCTAGGCTCAAATATGTACTAGCTGTATGACCCTGGGTAAGTCACTGTCTCAGTTTTCTCATCTATAAAATGAGCTGTAGAAGTAAATGGCAAGCCCCTCTAGTATTTTTGCCAAGAAAACCCTAGATGGGGTCAGGAAGAGTTAGACATGACTGAGAAAACAGCCGTGGTCACATAACCAGTATGTGTCTGGGGCAGAATTCAAACCCAAGTGTCTTGTGACTTTAAGTCTAGCATTTTATCCACTATCCCATATTGTGTCTTGCTATGGTTAGCATCTCAAAAAGTCCCCTCAAACTACAGACTGTCAAGGAGAGAGGGTCTGTTTACTTAGCCTGTGTTGACCAAGCCCTTAATATGTTGTAAGATGCTTGGCTACTATACAGAGAAGTATAATATAGTCATTTCTAGAGGATCATGAGAATGGAATGGGTCCCAGAGGCCCTCTAGTCCAACCCTCCCCTTATACAGATGAGAGGACTGAAGTGTGGGGAGGTTCAGTTATTGCCCATGGTCATATCTGTAGTAAGCTACAGAGGGCGGGTCTAGAGCCAAGGTCCTTTTCCACTTTTGCTACTTTGGAGGAAGGTTCCTTTTGGCTGGGGTGATCCATTAGTCCTTCACAGAAAATGGAGCCCTAAAGAATCATGGGGGAAAATGATTATTCCAACTTAACTCAGCCAGCATATTTTAAGTTTATATGCCAGGTACCATTGTGGGTGCTGAGGATACATTGACTAAATAAAGACATATAAGAAGGAATAAGAATAAGAGAAAACCACTGCTCTCAAGGAGCTTACATTCTAGTGGGAATTGGGGGAACAACAAAAGTCACAATGTTTCTTGTTTCTTAATGCAGGTGCTAGCTACAGGATTAAGTGGCCTCTATTCGTCTTTGCCTACGAAACTGGAGGAGAAGGGTGATGAATGGCATTGCCTTCTGAAGGATGACTGGTTACTTCTGCCTTCTCTGGTCCAGTTCATGAATTCCCTGGAGTTTTGCAATGCAGTCATACAGGTACTAGAAAGAAACAACAGCCATAATGAAATGTTGCCTTGATCTAGAACTTTTAAGGGTTACCAAGTGCTTTCCCACAAACATGCGCTAATGTTTGGGATTGGAATAGGAGTGTCCCTTTTTTCACTCGTGAGAAAGTGACTTGCCCATGTCAGGTTAGTAGGAAGGGTTAGAGCATGGCATCAGACACTTTGCCCAGCGTTCTCCCTTTCTCCCTGAACAACTCATTTGGTTCTCACCTAGAAGACAAACGATTTACTGATGAGTTGATATGCATCAGCATTTTATTTTAATAAATGCTTAATAAATATTCATGACTTATTTAAACCATGTATAATGCCTTTGAATACATAAAAGTATAATTTTTATGGGCTCCCAGAAAGTTTGAAGGAAAAGCAAAATGGGAGGGGGGTGGGATCTTTCTGTATCCTCCTTCTAAAAATTGCTAATTCTGTTTTGTTTATCCATTTTATTGTCAACAGTAATTTGATTCCTGACTCATTAAAGAGATATTTTTAGCTGTCCATATTCTTTAAAATAAACCATTTTTACTTCAAGGTCTTCATGGTTGTCTACAAAGGAAAACACTTTATTTTGCTTAATGGTGCATACTGACTAAAGAATGTTGTTATCCCAATTGAATTTAGAAGTTGTTAAGTATCTTCTTAGCAACCCAAATTAAATTTCCTTCAAAATTGGTCTGCTTAAAAAAAAAAATAAACAGCTCTCTATATTGGGCCCTTGATTAGATTTCCCCTTCAGCTTTTTTGTTGCTATTCTTCATCAGTTTCCAGATAGAAATCAGATTTTACATTTCTCTGGCAGTAAATAGGCCCCACTAATGTTTTATTGGTTTACTGAATAAATATTACCTTTGTTTTGGAGTTTTTGATTTGTTCCAGAAATCATTTACTTTAACGGTGATTGTGGGCTGATGAATGTTGCCTATAATCTATTTATTTCCTAAATGAAGAAATAGCTTCTGGAAGAAAATGTGGGTAAATTACATACATTCCCATCTCATTTTTATTACTCAAATGAGGGAAGCTTTATTTATACATAAGATAAATGAATTACACCTTAAATTATTTTTCTCCCTCATCTTGCAGTCTCACAGCATTTTCTTGCAGGAGGGTTTAAAATAAAAAGATAGAACTACTATTATTTTCTCCCCAAATGCACTCTGATTGAGAAAGTGTCGGTAATTTAAAGATCAAGTCTCCATTCCTTGGTAATTGGTTTTCACTTTTTATTTTATTTTTTTAAAGAAAGAGATGCCACATAATGGGATTCATTAAGGACTGAAGAACCATACGTTTTAGAAAAGTTTCAAAATTGAAATCATATAGTTTAGATTAGTTCTTTTAATGATACTGCAAAGATTACTTAAAAAAGATCTTAGCACAGGGCTCTTGCATGCAAGAGATGTTTTAAAAGGAATAAAAGCAGACTCTCTTGCATCAGTGATAGTGATCTCTGCTTAGGAATGGTGTCCTGTTCTGCAAAACCATGTTTCTAAATGAATTGCTCCTGCCACCCTCATCTCTCCATGATAAATATTTGTCCCAAAATGCAGTTTCTCGGGGCCTTTTTTGTTATGTTACAGACGAATGTCTTCTAGCAAAATAAGATTGCTTAGTCATGTGCCTGGATATTATAGTCATATACATACATACATAATCAAGAGATTAGCAGACTTGGATTTAGGAAAGTCCTGACCCTAAGTCCAGTTGTGTGACTCTGGGCAGATCATTCTCAATCCTTTATTTGTAAGATAAGGGTAATAATACTTGGATTGTTGTTTACTCCTGCTTTCCATAATATAAATTTCAGTCCAAGAAATTTAAGTACCCACTATATGCAAAACACTATGCTAGATGATGGAGATGTAAAGACAAGAAAGAAATAGTTCCTACCCTCAAGGCATTTACAGTCCATCAGGAACATAACATTTTAATGTTTAGATCTAGAAAAGACTTTAGGTGTCATCTAGGCCAATCCATTTATTTATTTTATGGGTGAGGAAATGAAAGGCTAAAATGAGTTAATTGGTCCATACACATTTATTAAGTGCTTATTGGATTCCAGGCACTCTGATAAGCCCTGGGCATACAAAGAAAGACATAAACAACCCCACATTCTTTTTTTTTTTGGAGGGCAATTGGGACTAAGTGACTTGCCCAAGGTCATATGGCTAGTTTTTTGTGTTAAGTGTCTAAGGTCAGATTTGAACTCGGGTCCTCTTGACTTCAGGGCTAGTGGAGTCACTGCGCCACCTAGCCGCTCCACAACCCCACATTCTAATGGTGGAGAAAATACATAAATGACTAGGTACATACAAGATATATACAAAATGAATGGAAGGTAACCATAGTTAATTGATTCACCCAAACTCATAGTTATTTTTTAGTTATAAACATGCCTTATCTTTCCTATGTACTTCTAACCTGACTCTGTTCTTGATTCTCTAGTTATTTCTACCTTTGCCTCAGCTGCTTTCTCAAGTTGTAGATACCCTTACCCTTGTAGCTTCCTCCTCCAGTTGTTCAATTCTTCCCCTGGAACCTCCATTTGAAGAAGTGTCCAAGCCACCATCTTTACTTCTAACCTGATTCCACTCCAAGCTCTCTGAACTTTTACATCTCAACTTTACTGGATACCTTCTCCTCTCCCCACTACCATTCATTTTTCCACTCCCTTTTATGTATTGCCATTAGAATCTAAGCTCCTTGAAGGTAGAGACTATCTCTCCAACCCTTCCCCATATATTTGTATCTTAATGCTCAGTAAGTGCCTGGAGCATGGCTAAATGTTTAATAAATGTTCTGTCATCTCTGTATCCATCCATCTACCCACCTACCTACTTATCTAAGTAGTTTCTATTGTCCTGCTTGATAAGATGATGAGCTCCTTGAAGTTAGGGAACGTGCTCTTTTCTTCCACAGTGCCTAGCAATAAAGTATTGCATGTAAAGAATCTATGTGGATATCTGAATCAATGAATGAATGATTGAAGTCTAATGTTTCCTGATGGAATCCTGCTCCTATTTTTTTCTCCCTCACATTTTTTTCAGGCAAGCCCCTCATGATAAGATAAAACCTCTAGTGTGAGGTGTTGGATCTCTTTTAAATTCTTGGGTCTTCTTGGTAGGACAACCCCCAAATCATTAAAACTGGTGAAGCTTAGCAGCTTTACCCAAAGGAATATTCCCTGAGACTTGCCTAATCATGGTGGGAAGCTAAATAAATCAGAACAAAGGAAGGAAAACAAAATCAGAAGGGTGGAAGGGAAAAAGAGAGGGAGTCCCCTACAAATAAGCAACCAGCACAGCCAACAGATACAAATGAGGGATGGGTGAACAGAGCTGATAAAAAGATTGAAGGCTGGAAGACCTTGTTGATGTTGTACAAAAAAAGTGGCTGAGGAGCTGTGGATAGCTGAAGATCTGAGTAATGATCCTGATAAGCAGCAAATTAACATGCAAAGAGTTCTCCAGCTTTAACACCATCACACTGATAAATGATCCAGGTTCTTGTGATAAAAATGCCTTGTAAACCTTCAAATGCAATGTAAATGAGGAAGTGTTTTTATGGGATGCTAACCTTAGAAGAACCCTAAGGAAGCTATGGAACAAATGATTCATTGATTTAGTTTGAGGATATACAGATACATAAAGCTGCTAAAACATATTGCAAAATGCCCTGGAGCTAACATCAGAAAATGCCCTCAGATTTTTTTTTTCGCCTTTTGGTGGGCAATTGGGGTTAAATAACTTGCCCAAGATCACACGGCTAGGTTTTTGTTTGTGTGTGCGTTAAGTGTCTGAGGCCGGATCCGAACTCAGGTCCTTCTGACTCCAGGGCCGACGCTCTACTCACTGCGCCACCTAGCCGCACCCCCTCAGATGTTTTTAAAATTTGTAATCAGTCAGTCAGTCAGCAGTATTTATGAAGTACCCTTTCTAACCCAGGCATGGTGTTAAGTGCTAAAGATACAAATATTTAAAAATGAAACAATCTGGAGTCTCAAAGAGCTTACATTCTATGATGTGAGAATAATACAAGGAGTAATTAAGAAAATTAGTCACTATAGTAGTTTCTTTGAGCTGAAGGATTGCATCTATTAAAATTTTGTGTTCTCTAAATTTGCTGCCCTGGGAAAAAGCTCTGATTGCCACACCCTAGTTAAAGTTCTGCATAAAAATCATCCTACTTCTCTAGTTTATTCCTTTTCTCCCACTAGAGCCTTAAAATATCCTGACTTTTTGGTGTGGCAACCTAATTTTTGCTAATCTAATGCTTAGAAACAGTGCTGAAGGTTGAGCAAAGAGCAGAATTTTAAGGCTTGAATGTTTTTCTTTGTCAAGAACTAGCAGTTTTTCTCAATGATTTTCTTTCCCGTGCTCATTGTGTTTGAGGAGATGTGATTCTACTGGGAAAAACCCCCAAGATAAAACCCAAACCCCAAACCTAACAACTGAGTCATGCTTCTCTGGTGATGAGATCTTTCTTTCCTAGGTTGCCCACCCCCTGATACGTAACCAGCTTGTCAACTACATTTATAATGGGTTCTTAGTACCAGTGTTGGCTCCTGCTCTCCATAAGGTCAGTTATTTGTTATTGGTATTTAGTAATAAATTGTAGTAATGATTGGTAATTAGTACAAATTGCATCTGATCAGTAATTGGTATAAATTGAAATGGATTTGTACAAAGAAGATGGAAGCCCTTGTGATAGCATTAATTTCCTCTTTCATCTTGCCATTTCTGTATTTTATTTGACTGGTTTCAAATGCAACACAAATCTTTACAGGTACTAGACTTATCCTGTGTCATAGAACACATCAAAATCTATATCACTGGGAAGATCATATTAGACATTTCAGTCAATCAAGTAATCAGTGAACAAACATTTATTAAGCACCTATGGGGTACCAAGAAACATTCTTCCCAACTGGTGACGGGACAGATTCCTGGACTTCATTAGACTTTCAATCTCATGATCTTACAAGAGCACATTAACCGTAAAACTTAAAAGTCCCTCAGAAACCCCTGCCCCTGTGGCCTCTCCCTTGGTCCAGAGTGTGGAGAACTCTTCACAGATGCTCCATTTAAGGAAGGTGTTCAGGGGAGTCATCTCTTTATTTCTCACCGTTATTTCCCAGCTGCACTCCTCAGGGCTTCATCATGTCCCATGCCTTGCCTTTTTAGCTTCTTTTATATGATATCTTCCCTTGTTAGATTGTGATCTTCCTGAGGGCAGGGTTCTGTTTTTCTTTGCATCCTCAGTGCCTGACACATAGTAAGCATTTAATAAACATTTCTTGACTGACTGAGTAAATGCTGGAGACACAAAGGCAACAACAAAAAAAATGAAACTATTCCTTCAGAGAGTTTGCATTCTAAAGAGGGACATGTACCACATAAACCAAGTCTTCTTTTACAGATGGGGAAACTGAGGCCTGGAGAAGGTAAGGTGACTGACCCAATGTCATGTAGGTGGAAAGTTATTTTAAAAGTTTAATGGAAAGTTTGGAATTCAACTCAGATCCCATGACTCTAAATTCTATATCCTTTCCACTGCCCTAAAATTGTAGATGATTAGTAAATATTTGATAGTTTAATAAATCTTAGGGCAAGTGAGGACATAGGATAGGGTAGTAAATAAATTTACCGAGTGGAGCTTGGGGGCAAGGAAGAGAGTATTGAAATAAAGGCCCTCTGGATGCAGGCTTGGAAATAGAGGGTAAACATTCTGTCTGGTCTTGTACTTTTCATGTCTTGGAAAATCATTATAATATCCTGCACAAGACAGTAGTGGTTTGGTCATTGTGGTGGGTAGGAAAGACAGCTTTAGCAATGGCTTTGAGGATTTGCTGGAGGGGACTGGTATAGGAGGTGAGAATTTAGTCCCAGCTTTGCCACTAACTAGCTTTGTAACCTTTGATAGGTCACCTATCCCCACTGGCTTTTAGTTTCCTCATCTTTAATATGAAAAGATTGAATTCCAGATAATCTGTAAGTCATCTTCCAGGTTCAACATTCCAGAATTGTCACATCTATAAAGAAGGTTGCTTTGGTTACCACTAAATGGATACTACTAAGAACCAGGCATTTGTTCTTATGGTTTTTACTTTTTTGTTTGGGGATCTATAAGGGGATGATACAGAGCAACAGGGGTGCCAGTAGATAATGGAAAAGGAGAAATCAAACAATAATGAAATAGGAGAGAAATGGGAAAATTATAATTTACTCCCTTCTCTTATAATCATTTTACAATCCATAACAGTAATAGCTGTGACTTTAAATGGAGTCGGCCCCCCCCATGCCTGCCCCACCCTCTGTGTTGCTTTGCCAAGAGAACTTATTTGTGTTTCACTCAATAAATAATTTCAGATAAATACATCAGAGAGAAATGCCCCAAATCTACCAGAATAATTGATTTCTTCCATCTCCTCAGGGCTAAGACTGTGCTTGAAATAGATACATGACTGAAATCATTTTGGCCATTTCTTTAAATGTGTGTGATCTGGACTGACCTAAACCATTTTGGGGCTGCTTGTTTTAATGTTTGTCTTCTAAACAGGGACATACATATTTATGATCTGCTTCAATGCAAGCACAGCAGTTCTTGGCTTATTGATTTAGGGAGATGGGTGGACATTCTGTTTATTTGTTTATTTTTGTGACTGATGAAAAGGAGAACATTTGTGGAAATTAAGAACCAACATTGCTCCTGGGAACGATACATTTGCTGTGTGGCAGTCAGTGGATATGGAGATGTAACCTGCCCTTCCCCCTCCTCTGTGCCCCCTTTCAGATAGCTCAGGTTCTAGGTACTTTGTTGCTTAGAATCCTTTCAAAACAAAGCCCACAAATCCTCATCAATGTGCTTTAGCTTTAACAGTAAGCTCAATAACATGCCATTCTTTTCTTAAAAAACTATTTATTTATTTTTAGTTTTCAGCATTTCCTTTTATAAGATTTTGAGTTCTAAATTTCCCTTTCTTCCTCCTTTCTCATCTTCCCAATAGGGCATGCAATTTGATATAGACTATACATGTACAATCATACTAAACATGTTTCCACATTAGTCATGCTGTGAAAGAAGAATCAGAACAGAAGGGGAAAACCACAAGAAAGAAAAAAGAGAAACCCTAAATGTGCGATTTATATTCATACTCCATAGTTCTTTTTCTGGATGTGGATAGCATTTTCCATCATGAGTCTTTTGGAATTGTCTTGGATCATTGCATTGCTGAGAAGAGCTACGTCTAACAAAGTTGGTTATTACACAATGTTACTGTTGCTATGTATAGTGTTCTCCTGGTTCTGCTCACTTCACTTGGCATCAGTTCATGTAAGTCTTTCCAGGTTTTTTTGAAATCTGCCTGCTCACCATTTCTTATGGAATAGTGGTATTCCATTGCATTCTCATACCACAACTTGTTCAACCATTCCCCAACTGATGGGCATCCCCTCAATTTCTAATCCTCTGCCAATACAAAAAGAGCTGCTATAAATAATTTTTAATGAATAGGTCCTTTTCCTTTTTTTATGATTTCTTTGGGATACAGACCTAGTAGTGGTATTATTGGATCAAAGGGTATTCACAGTTTTATAACCCTCTAGGCATAGTTTTGAATTGCTCTCAGGATGATTGGAATAATTCACAACTCCACCAACAATGCATTAGTTAGCATGTCATTCTTAATTAAGGTATTTTATTTAATTAGAAATGTTTATCAAATAATAACACAATATTCCCTCTGTAAAGCATGATTTCATTGCCCATGAAAACACATATACTCAATGGGAAGGGAGGACTTAAAGGCCATTATGTATCGGATATCCCCACATAGGAAGCATGTATGCCCAGCATATGTGCCCAAGGGGACAATCCATGCTGTTGATGCTGCAAGATTGCCAGTGTCTTCTACTGGTGTCTGCCATCTTTTAGTCCTGCTCCCTGACAGGTTCTTCTTTCATGCTTCTCCCCAGATGCTCTTCTCTGCACCACCTGGTCATCAAGGTCAGTTATTTTTCAGGGTCACCTAATCCCCTATGGACACTAGTGGTTGCAGCTCTTTTGCCAGCTCTAGAGACTATGGGAGGTGCTATTGTTAATAGGCCTTTCCCCTACAGAAGAGAAGGTGTAGCTCTTCAAGTTGGTTCTATCCACCTGGTTTTTCACTTGCCTCCTTTGCCTCAGCTGTAATCTATAGTGTCTCAGTTCAAATGGAACACAATTTATGGTCCCAAAATCATTTTAATTCTTTGGTTATATACTCTCCTGTCTGAGGCTCCCTAGGGCTCTACATCCTTAAACAAAAAAGGGAATGAGAAACTCTGTGGTAAAGGAGCTGTCTTGACCTCATCCTGGCAACCCCTCTCTTCAGTGAACAAGGTAATGGCCTTTCTGGCTGGAGAATTCTGAAAGGCTATGGAGTTTTGTCCTACTTTCCCCAGTGACATATCACAGCCTTTTTTTTTCCCCACTGATCTCTATGAGATAGCTGGAAGTCCAACCAGATAGAGGGTTTCCATGATCTGCCCCAACTATGGCAGTTTGGCAGCTGTGGAGTTATTAGGGTTCTATGGTCTGTGCGACTGAGGCCTGAGGATTCAGAGATAGGGCATTCACTGTGGTAGTGATTGTTATCAACATTATAATTAGCAAATCTAATTATATCATATATTATATAAATAATAAATTATACAAATATAATTAGTATATAATTGGTAAATTAGTAGACATGCTATGTGATAGGAGCTAAGATGGACCTCAGCAGTGACCTAGTCTAGTCCTCTCATTCTACAGATGAGGAAACTGATTTTTGAAAAAACATAAGTGACTTGCTTCAAGTGTGTGGAGCTACTTATTTAGATTCAGTGGGATTAGGACAGAATCTCTCACATCAAGGAGGTTTGAATAGGAGCATAAGACAGATGATTGCATGTCTGTATACAAATACATGAGTAAGTCTTGTTACACATGAACTAAACTTAAATTTTAGAGACCAATAAGGCTAGATGCCTTTGACCTCATAATGAGAAGATGGGTCTCATTAGAAAAGACCCTGATGTTGGGAAAGTTTGAAGGCGAACAGAAAAGGGAATGGCAGAGGATGAGATGGTGTCATGGAAACAATAAACTTGAACTTGGACAGACTTTGGGAGGGAGTGGAGGATGGAAGGGTCTGGTATGCTTTGGTCTGTGACGTGATTGAATGACTGAAAAGCAGCAACGTTAGATGCTTTCGAGCAAGATCATTTTTCCTCTGTGTCTTTGGACATGTCTGGAAGGTATTCACTCCATCCTTACCTCTGATTTTTGGAAACCTTAGCTTTCTTTAAAGCTTTTACAGGAAGCCTTTACCAATTTTTCGAGGAATTAGTACTCTTTCCCTCCTGAAATTATCTTGTATTTACTCATCTATGTCCAAGTTGTATATCCCCAATAAGATGTAAGCTCCTTGAAGTTAGATACTATAGCTAGGTCCCCATTTAGTGGTCATCATGAAACCTAAAAAGTAAATACATTATTTAAATTTGTTCCACATATTTCCATTGGTCTGGAACCAGTGACTATATTTTATATAATTATAACTCCGAAGAGCATGAATTTGAAAACATGCAACTACCTGATGGAATTCATTATTCTCCCTAATTGGAATCTGGCTGTTTCATTTTAGTCTTTCTATCCCCAGCACCTATTAGAGTGTCTGCCATGTACTAGATGCTTCAGAAATGATTGCTGAATTCCATTCATTTGTATTTAGAGTAATTTATTTTCACTTTTAGTCAGGAAATAATGCTGGGTTTGGAGTTATACAACCTCAGTCTGAATCCCCATTTCCCCATTTATACCTGTGTAATGTTGGGCAGTTATTTAATCTCTCTTCACCTTAGGTAGGTGGCTCAGTGGATAGAGCACTGGGCTTGGAATCAGGAAGATTCATCTTCATGAGTTCAGATCCAACATCAGACACTTAGTAGTTGTGTGACCCTGGGCAAGTCATTTAACCCAATTTTCCTCAGTTTCCTCATCTGTAAAATGAGCTGGAGAAGGAAATGGCAAACTACTCCAGTATTTTTGCCAAGGAAACTCCAAATGGGGTCACAAAGAGTCAGATGGGACTGAAATGACTTAGCAACAACAAAAATGCCTGAGTTTCTTCCACTGTAAAATGAATCCATTAAAGGGACTCTATAATCCTATGAACAATCTTCATAAGATACTAATAGTTATCAATTATGTAGTGACTTAAGGTTTGTAAAATGCTTTATATATGTTATCTTGTGAGATCCTCACAACAGCCTTATGAGATAGGTGCTATTATAATCTCCCTTTTACAGATGAGGAAACTGAGTCTGAGAGAGGTTAATCAGTTTGTCTGGGGGTCACACACTTAGTAAGTGTCTGAGGCAGAATTTGAACTCAGGTCTTCCTGATTCTGAGTTTCTCTATGTCTCCTACTTGCCTCTAAGCTGAAGAAGCATCTTATCTTTAAAAAATATTAAATCATCCCCCAGACTTCTTTATTATGTCAGTTCCAAAGGGAACAATCTTCACTGTCAGAAATTTTTTTCAAGTTCTTTGATAAATTCTTCCTGACCTCCTCATTTCTGCAGTTTAAGAACATTTGTGGCTGTTGGAGCCTCAGTGGAGAGAGACCATCTGGTCATCAGACATTCGGTAAAAGCCCTTCCATCTACTTAACAGCAATAAGAGAGCTCCCATTTATTTAGGGCTTTACAAAGCACTTCTTCTGAACAACCCTGTGAAGACTGGCAGGAAGTCCCTCTTCAGTCTTAATATTTGGAGGCCAATTAATCTCCACTCTTTCCACTTCCCCCTCAGTCTTTGTTGGCACACCTTTCATCATCTTGGTAGTTTCTCTCCTGAGATTCTCTTTTGTATAAAACTACCCAGACTCTAGTGGGGTAGGATCCACTCTTGAGTGCAATGATAGGCTCGTTTTGAATCCCTGTATTCTGTAGGCCTATTTATAAATGTCAGTGTTGCACATGGATTATTAAAAATGTATTTAATTGTTGTTCTCTATAATGAGTGGATTGTGGTCAGTATTTTTCTCTGAGGATTGTCCCCTGTTAATGCTTTTACAAAGCCTTTCATAGGACGATAGGACTTAGTATTGAAAAGAACCTTAATAGCAGCATTTATGTAGAACTTACTATGTGTCTAGCACTGTGCTAAGTTTTTTTTTTTTTTTGGAGGGGGGAGGGCAGGGCAATTGGGGTTAAGTGACTTGCCCAAGGTTACACAGCTAGTAAGTGTTAAGTGTCTGAGGTTGGATTTGAACTCAGGTCCTTCTGACTCCAGGGCTGATGCTCTATTCATTGCGCCACCTAGCCGCCCCTGCACTCTCATTTTCTAAGTTAGGGAGGAAGCTCAGCAAAATTTCAATAACACGGGGCGGCTAGGTGGCACAGTGAATAGAGTGCCAGCCCTGGAGTCAGAAGGACCTGAGTTCGGAGCCGGCCTCCGACACTTAATCCATACAAACAAAAACCTAGCCTTGTAACCTTGGGCAAGTTACTTAACCCCAATTGCCCTAAAGGGGCGGCTAGGTGGCGCAGTGAGTAAGAGTGCTGGCCTCGGAGTTGGGATGACCCGAGATCAGATCCGGCCTCAGAAAATGAGCACCCACTTATAAACAATGACTAGCCATGTAACCTTGAGCAAGTTACATAACCCCAATTGCTTTATAAAAAAAAAATTTCAATAACTTAGCCAAGTGTCACAGAGCTACAACATCTCAGGGTTGGAAGGACTGCACAAGTTGGTCATCTGATTATATCCATCACTGAACAGGGATTTTCTCTGCATCCCACCTGACAACAATGGCCAATCCAGCTTTTGACTGAGCAATTCCACAGAGAAGGGTCTTCACTGCCCTTTTCTACTCTTCTAGTCCCAATTACAGTAGAGTCTGATTTGAAGAATCTTTGATAGTCTTCTAGTGAAGCCCATGCTCCAAACAGAATTCCTTTTACTGTCTTCCTGACAAGGGGTCATCCAGCCTTTGATTAAGGACTGCTAGGAGGGAGAGCCCACTCTTTCTATAGTCTAAAAATTTCACTTTTGAATGAAATTTAATAAAAATTAAAAAAAAAACGTTTTAATTGTTAGGAGAGGCAGCTAGGTGGTTTAGTGAATATAGTGTACTGGGTCTAGAGTTAGGAAGACTCATCTTCCTGAGTTCAAATCCAGCCTCAGACACTTACTAACTGGGTGACCCTGTGAAAGTCACTTAACCCTGTTTGCCTCAGTTTCCCCATCTGTAAAATGAGCTGGAGAAGGAAATAGCAAACCATTCCATTGCCTTTGCCAAGAAAACCCCAAATGGAGTCATGAAGAATGAGACATGATTAAAAAATGACTGAACAACAACAGTTGTTAGAAACTTTTTCCAGAAGATATCAAATACCAGTTTTCCTCCTTGGGACATCTATCCATCGCTCCAACTTATGTCCTTTGGGGTCAAACAAAACAAGTCCCTTCCCTCTACCCTGTCAGAGCCCTTCAAATACTTGGAGATAGCTCCTATGTTTCACCTGTGTCTTCTTTTATGAGACTTAAGGAAACTCTGTTGTTTCCTTAAACTACTCTTTTGCTGGATATCGAGGTCTTTGACCTTCCTGGTTTCCCTCTTTAGGATATTCTCCCACTTCTCTTCTCTAGCTTTAGGATTTTCTCCAACCCAGAACTGAATATAGTATTTGAGATATAGTCTGACCTCCGGAGAATATAGAATCTTCCCTTTCTATTCCTGGATAGTCTTAATGCAGCTTCCCCCACCCCACCTTCTTTGCTAAATTTGTATTTATTCTATTTCCCAATTACATTAAAATTTTTAATGTTCATTAAATTTTTTTCAAATTACATGTAAAGACAATTTTTAACTTTTGTTTTTTAAATTTTTGAGTTCCAAATTCTCTCTCTCCCCTTTATCCTTCCTGAAGTAGTGAGCAATTAGATATAGTTTACACTTGTGCAGACATGCAGAATATATTTCCATATTAGCCTTTTAACATTAATTTGAAAAAATTTTTGATTTCTAAATTCTCTTCCTCTTTCTCACTCCTCCTACACTCCTTGAAAAGGCAAGCAATATATTTATTATACATGTGAAGATATTAACACAGCTTTATATCACATTAGCTTTTTTGGGTAAGCTGTTTTGTATTATTGACATAGATCAAAACTTCAGTTTGTCTAATTCACCCAGATTTTTTTTTCATACAAAGTACTGTCTGTCTACACTTTCACCATCTTGTATTAATGATGTTGATTTTTTGAACCCAAGTGTAAAACTTTACATTTATTTCTGTTAAATTTCATCTTATTATATTTGGTTGTTCTACTTTGTCAAAAGTTTTTTTGAATTGGTCAGAACATTTATTAAGTATCTACTGTATGCTAGGAATAGTGCTAAGTGTTGGGGATATGAAGAAAGGCAAAAGACAGTTCTTGCTCTCAGGTTTATAGTCTACATGGCAAACAGTTGTGTACAAACAAGCTGTAAACAGGATTAATTGGAATTAATCAACAGAGGGAATGCACTAGAAGAAAGGGCTATCAGGAGGAGCTTCCTATAGAAGGTGAGATTTTTTTCTGGCAGTTGAAGGAAGCCGAGAGGCAGGGATAGAGGGAGAGAACTCCAGGCAAGGGGGTTAGTCTGTAAAAATGCATGGTTTTTGGTGATAGTGTAACTTGGTCAAGGAACAGAAAGGAAAGCAAATGTCACTAGATCAGTACATGATAGGGGTGTAGCTTGTAAGAGGATTGGGAAAAGGAAGTGTGGGGAGGTTATAAAGCACGTTAAATACCAGAGGATTTTGCTTTTGGTTCTGGAATTTATAGGGAATCGCTGGACTTTATTGAGTAGGAGGATGCCCTGGTCAGATCTTGACTTTAGGAAGGTCACTTTCACAGCTGAATGTGTCCTGACTATAATCCTAGGGTTAGCTATCCCTCCCAGTTTGGCCATTGTTGCATGTGTCCGGCACCAAATCCAGTGTTCTTTCCTCTACATCAGCCTGTCTGTTGCTACTCATTCCTTACCTTGTCTTTGTCTTCTCTCTTACTCCTTCTTGAGGAATCTTATCCTTTTGGGATCTTGCCCTGTTTATTTCAGTCTACTTTTGCAGCAAGCCCAAGGACACTTCGAATTTCTACTCTTCCTTTCACTCTGCTAACCCTGCATCTGTATCCCCCTGCCTGATTGGTCCTTTAGTAAGTTATATACATTTCTTTCTTTCCTGTTAGCCAGGATTTATGATTGCAGACATGACAGGAATGCAGAACCAGATTAAGATGTAATTGGGAAATATTTAACAAAATAAATAAAAATATAATAGAAAACAGATAATGTTGCTATAAGGCTTTCTAGGTCCGTGTGCAGTCAGCAGGGTTCCTTATATATATGGCCCCCATTTTTATTTGAATGTAATACCACTGGTATAGGAATTTCCTAGTGTGGAACTAACATCTGTTGTGAATGTGCGACTCTTCTGTGATTTACAGCTTTTTGAGGGCAGGGACTTTTTTTTTCCAAATTTGCTTATATTTGCATACCCAGCTCTTAGCATGGTACCTGCCTGTTGTGGGCATTTAATAAATACTTGCTGCCTTGCTGTCTTAGAAAAGTGTGGGAGTGGGACTAAGAGGTGTGATAACTTGCCAAGAGATCGCACAGCTTGTGTGTGTGTCAAAGGTAAGACTTCAACCCAGGTCTTTCTGACACCAAGACTAGCCCTCTAGCCATGTCCTCTTGCTTCCTCTCACATAGGCCCCAGAGAAGTTAGTCTTACATTGTCTAAACTGTTCATGTTGCTGTACATCCTATTCAGGAGTATACTCTGGCTGGCTCTTTGCCTTGGGGCCTCTTCTATGACTTATATACCTGTATTAGGTTTGATGTTAATGAACACATGAATGACCTAGTCCTCTCTATAGCTTGCTTTATCTGTTTCTTTGTGACTATTGCCAGTGACCTATAGGCAAAGAAGCAGAAATTTAATTAGGAAGCTAGGCTTGGCTGGAATGGGTGTGGCATGGTTCAAATGATCATTCATTCAGTCTCCTCATTCATGTTGGACTCAACAGATGGATTCCTACAAGGTACTGCTTATGCAGAGAGGCAGATGGAATGATCACTGGAGCTGACCAGTAATCACAGTTGAACGAGGTAATTAAAAGGCCCAGTCCTGTCATGGGCCTGAAGCAATGTACTGGGAAATGGAAATAGCCTGCTAAGACTCAGAGTGAAAAGTCATATTAAACAGGCCAGTTCTCAGACGGACAAATTAATAATTTCTGTATTCAGTGAGAGCTAGTTATTAAACAGACCCAGAGGGGTCTGTAAGATGTACAAAACACTCAAGTTTAGGAACACTGGCTTTATTAATTGGACGCTAAAAGATAGTGATGTCCTTGATATTTTGCAATTCGTGTATAAATTGAAATTTCTCATCTTCTGTCTTTCTCATCCCCCTCCTTCCCCTGCCCTGTAAGCTTCTAGAAGGCCAGTGTGGATCACTGCCCACTAAGCTGGGTGCTCTTCAGCTGGCTTCCTTGGGACATCTTCTAGAAACCATAACGTGCATATTGTTCCTTTGTTGTCATTTAGTTGTTTTAGTCATGCCCTACTCTTCCCATTTGGTTGGGGTTTTTGTTGGTTTTTGGTTTTGTTTTTGTTTTTTTGCAAAGATACCAGAGTGGCTTGACATTTCTTTCTCCAGTTCATTTTCCAGATGAGAAAACTGAGGTAAACAGGGTTCGATGACTTGCCCAGGATTACACAGCTAGTAAGTGTCTGAGGTTGGATTTGAACTCAACATGTTCCTTCCTGATTCCAAACCCAGTGCCCTCTCCACTATGCCACTTAACTGCCCTTGTTGTCCTTTAATATTTTTTAAAATGACTAAATAAACCACTCTAGGAATTAGTGACATTATTTTGGCTATTTCTTTTCTTATTGGCAAGTTCTTTGAATGTACTATGATCAAGTGAAGTTATTCATAGTTTTCCTAAGTTTTTCCTCTTTTAGCTTAAAGTATCATATGAACATGAGGAGTACTGCCTGTCATTTGACCTCTTTGATGTTCTACGCAGATGGTTTTCCATGAATGCTCTCCCTGGAATGTGCTTCCTCACCTCTGCCCCTCAGAATTCATGGCCTCCTTCAGAGGTCAGCACCAGCGCCTTTTCTAATTGCTCCAGTTACTACTGCCCCCCTCCCATGAAATTCCTTTGTATTTATATTTTTCATTTACTAATCATGCCATGGCATGAGTGTCACAAGGATGAGACTCCCCCTCACCTTCCCTCCCATGTGTAGTAGGGCTTTTGCTAACCGAGCTTTAGAATTCTTGTGCATGTGTGAGAAGCAGTGTGTGAGCATGCATCTCTAGGCTCTTGGGAACCAATATAGTAAGCCTCCTAACCCTTCACCTGTTACTTGCTCCATTTCTTTCTTCTCAGATATCAGGTTCAGAATCAATAAAGGGATATTTTCTGATGTTTCCTTATAAATTAATAACAATGCAAAATCTCACTAATTAATTATCTCCAAGCTTCCACTCTGGGATAAACTTCTTTCTCCGTACACTGTCTTTGGGTAGTAAACCCTAATATTATTGGGTTGGATAAACATCATTCTTACTAATTGTATAATCATTAACAAAAACAGATAATGTAGAAATATATAGTTATATTTTTATACTTTGAATGATCTGTTTTCATATCTAAACATATGGCACATATATACACTGTATATACATTTATATATTTCATATATAGAGAGCATTTTAAGTAAGTGGTATATTTAATCCTATTTTATGTGTATACATACATATATAACATATTTGTAATGATATGTACTGTTTCAAGTATGAGAAAAGCCACAGCTATTCACCTCTAACCATTAGCATGCACTGCTGTCTACTCAACAGATACTTAAACCGTAATCCAGCCCTTCAGTTTTCTCAAGATGGCAGGCAAAGTGTTTTAGCAATTCTCCTCAGAATGTCTGAACCACAGGATGTCTTTTCCACTGAAAGAGTTAAACTCATTTCTCTCAAATTGTCTCTACAAACTCTCTCAGTGATACCAGTGAATTGTATTATCTCCGAGTCTCATCAGGGAAGAAATTCCTCTAGCTTTCTCTTGGTCCTCGTATTGACTCCTCAGTCATGACAGTTAACTTTCTCAGTCTCTCACAGACTCCTTCTGTGTGGCAGTTTGTTACTCATCAACATTGCATTCCTTCTCTCCTGAAGACACAGTAACAATATTCAAAGTGTCTGTGAGAGAGGCTTTTAAAACTGAATTTATATCTGTATATTTCTCTCACCACCCCCAGTCCCTCACAAGAAATCTTTGAGGGGAGCAGAGACTGTAGTTTTTTTTTTTGCCTTTGTAACCCCAGTGCCTGGTACATACATATAAGCATTTACTAAAGGCTTGTTGAATTAAAGTGAGTTGAAAATGTTAGTGGAGGCAGCCAGGATGATGAGCTGAGCCTGAAGTCCAGATCACCTGGGTTCAGTTCTCACTTCAGATACTGCCTGTGTGACCCTAAGCAACCCATTTCACTTCCAAGTGCCTCCCGCATCTCTTCTTTGAAGTATTTATTAAGTCATAGTTTGTGTTCCTACAATGGTTCTCCAGTCTGTTGAAATTATAGACTGCAGGCATCTTTGTGCATTAGAATCATTTGCTCCATTACGTTACTGCTGTTTCATGCTTTTGTGCCTTGTCACAATGTACCTTGCCCAGCTTTTTGAGAGAGAAGAGTATCTAAAAATGTGTTTCTACTTTAGTTTGAGGAGTCAAAAGCCATCGTTTATGAGAACTGTCTGGAAGTGTTCTATTGTTTACGACTCTGAAATCATCTTCAGCTTCTATCTGTGACACAACTAGCCCTTGATATGTGGACAGCCATGCCGGGACTGCAAAACTCTATATCATTGCCCACTGAAAAGTGTCTGGTCATTGATATTCTTGGCCGTGAGATATATCAGGACATTTCTCAAAATGTCATTTTCCCTCATTGGTTTTGTCCTGCTCTGAACAGAAGGGAAAACAAATGCTTGAAGTTGGGGTGACCCATTAAAGATCACCAGAGCTCATCAGGCCATAATCCATGGATTTAGAGCTTGAAGGGACTTTATGTATAATCTGGTTTAACACCACCATTTTACAGATGAAGAAATGGTGGCTCAGACGGGTTAGCTGACCTGCCCAACATCATACAGTTAAAAGCAGGTGAAGAACCAGGCTTGGAACCTGGGGCAGATGGGTGGGACACAGTGTGTGAAGCACTGGACCTGCAGTCAGGAAGACCCAAGTTCAAATTTGGCTTCAGACACTTATTACCCAAATGACCCTGGGTAAGTTCCTTCCTTTGTTTCCTTAATTACAAATTAAGAATAACCTCCCAGGGGTTGTTGTGAGGATCAAATGAAATAGTAGTTGTAAAGAGCTTAGCACAGTGCCTGACACATAGTAGGTTCTTAATAAATGCTCATTTCTTTTCTTCCTTGGACTCCAGAGCTTTTATGCAAAGTACAGGACTTCTTTCTATGATGCTATAATCACTTATTCTATGTTCTTTATTGGAGTAATGAATATAAACAATCATCTAACTGGATGGGATTTTAGAGATTAGTCAATTCAACTTCACATTTTACAGATAGAAAAATGTAGACCTAGAAAAATTAGTCTGAGCAAGTCATTTAATATCTGTCAGCCTCCGTTACTTTATTTGTAAAAGTGAGGGGGTGGTGGGACGAGAGGATTTCTAATGTCCCTTATGGATCTAAATTCTGTGATTCTATGACTCCCTGAGCCTTTGACCTTGTGGCTTTTCCAAGGTCACATACACATTGCACAGTTATTGGCAGATTTTGAGCCGTAATCCAGGTCTCCTGAGTCTCAGTCTAGTGATCTTTGTGTCAGGTCATGATGACTCTCCCACTAGCGCACTGGGCATGAAGAGCTTCCTCCACCTATCCATGGACAGTTTATTTCTCCCTCTTCCTTCCCATCCCCCTCCTTTTCTCTCTCTTCTTCTTCCCCTTCTCTCCCTCCCCTTGTATACATGCTTGCTCTCCCTCATACACATGCATGCGCACACGTGCGCACACACACACACACACACACACACACACACAAACACAATCTTATATCTAAGCTAGTTTTTGCACCCCAAATTTCAGCACAAAGTTATGGATTAAAATTAGAATTTAATAGAAGGCTCTTTGATTAACTGTGGAAAACCTTTAAGTAAGTGGAAGCTGGACATCATGGAAGTAATCTCTGAGCTTTCCTTCGATCTTTGCTTGCTCTTCTACTTTGAAGCATTACAACTAATTGGAAGCCTCATGCTGCTTTTGTATTCTCTTTTATCTTCTTACTTAAATGCTTTATGGACGTGAGGCTCAGGGGAGAAGAACAGGGGCATGGTGGTTCTGGAGAGCCAGGCAAAGCTCATGTTCAGGAACTTGGATCTTGCTGTGCTTTGTCCCATCCCTCCTCCTCAGCCATTGGATTAGTGACATCATCATCATGGTGCCAAATGGTTTAATTTTCCTAGGAAGACAATCAAGATGATGACAAAGAAATTCATTGAGAGTAGAGATTGTTTTATTTTGAGGGGTATTTGTTTCACTAGCACCTAGCAGAGTGTTTGGCACACAGCAGAAATTTTGTAGATGATGGCTGATTGGTTTATGATATCTGGTTATTGTAATGCAATAAAATTTTATATCATATTACTATATAATGAGGAGATAATGTGGTAGAGTAGATAGAGTACTGGGCTTGAAATCAGGAGGACCTGGGTTTGAATGTTGCTCCAGATACTCACTAGCAATGTGACCCTGGGCAGGGCATAGGATCATAGGTTTAGAGCTGGAAGAGACCTCTTAGATCATTTAACCAACCTCTTCAATTTACAAGTGAGGAAACTGAGGTCTGGAGCAGCTACTGAAGGAACAGAGGTTCAATAGGTAACAGACCCAAGTTTTGAACCCAGGTCCTTTGACTTCAAATTAAGCACACCCTCTTTATTGCTGCATCTTCCTCTCTTGGCCACAGCTGAGCACAATTCAGATATTGACCTTTCTCCAATTTATTTACATAGATACAAAATGTATTTACACAGCACATGATAATTAGATGGGTAAACTAGCAACAGCAGATCTCTCCAGCTCACGTTTCGTGGAAACAGGAGTTCTACATGGAGATTTACTGGAAAGGTGTCAGGTGCACAGAAAATGGAGTATTTGGTAAGCTGGCTATGTAGGAGACAGAGTATGGAATACCCAAGGCTGTACCATACTTCCTTCTTGGAAAGACTAAGAAAATATTTCAGAATTCAAACATCAATTATTTAAAGATTCTTAAAATGGTTTCAGAGAGGTGCATTTCTTAATTTAAATAATGTGACCAGTATAATTGGTTGAAGACTAATTCTGAGAATAATATAATTATAAAAAGTTTATCTGTAATTAGGAGCAAGCAAGTTTTATAAATGCTGTTTCACAGGGATTGGAAGTGGACTTAGAATTTCATTGGCATTGGGAATTCCCAGATGAGAAATCACTCCCTACAAATGCAGGTGGCCACCTTCTCTGAAACTTAAGAGAGTTGCCTGGAGTGCAGAGACATTAAGTTGTTTGCCCAAGGTCACGCAGTCAGTAGTTTTCCTAGGCAGGGTTGATGCTAGATCTTCCTGAGGGTTGAACCTTGATCTTCCTCAGGGTTTGCAAGACAGATAACACTAGAACACAGGAGGACTGCTAGCACAGGTTCACTCTTGATCTGATCAGACAGGAATGACAGGAAGAGAGCTTCAGAGGGGTTAATAAACTTCTTTATTCTGGTATAGTCTTCTCAGAAGGGTTGCTGATAATGGAAGCTCCAACTCCTACAGCATTCCATAATCACCCTTCTCGAAGGGGCCGGCCTGAAGCAGGGGGCAACTACCCTGACATTTCAGTGGGGTCAGTTAAGACAGGAATAGCTTGGGCACTCCCTTAAGTCCCCTCAAACCTCAGTGGGGGCTAATTGAGACAAACAGATTTCCCCCAAGCCTTGATGGGGGCCAATCAAGGCATGCACAGCATTCCAGCTTGTGCATTCAACTCTAAGGGTTCCCCATGCACTGACTAGTGCCCACTTGCTTTATAGAGCAACAAAGAAGGCATCTTGCCAGCAATAGCCTCACAAGTTTACATTATCTCACCATTATATTTTACTGTGTAGTCACAATGGATATTTACAGTTTTAAGCACAAATATTTATATTATTTATCATTATATAACACTATGCAAACATGGTGGAGATGTTTTAACCCATTATCAGGAGAACTTATATCTAATACCTGGGAACAAGAGATTGTTATGCCTACAAATCCTGGGAACTAAACTATACAATAGAATTACAAAAAATCCACCTTATACACACTAAAATCCACCTTACTTACAGGGTTGAAACTAGATCTTCCTGAGAGTTGAATTCCTTTTTTTTTTGCTTTTTGGAGGGGGAAAGTAGGGCAACTGGGGTTAAGTGACTTGCCCAAGGTCACACGGGAGAGTTGAACTCTTGATCTTCTTGAGGTTGAACCTTGATCTTCTAATGGGTTGAACCTTGATCTTTCTGACTCCAAAGCTATCTCGGTGTCTACTACACCACACTTCCTCTTGCTTTTGTAGGGGTAAGTATGAATGTTGTTTCATATCAGAGAAAGAAGCAAGTGGTGTGGAAATAGCACTAGACTTTATAATCAGAAGAACCTGAGTTTCGGGTCTGGTTTTGAGATCTTTGTTCATTTCTTCTATAAGATGAGGAAGTATTAGTGCTTGTATAACCTACATTATCAGAATTAGGAATATAGGGGTTTGATGCTTATTAATTGTGTGACTGTATGCAACTTAAGCCTCTTGAACCTCAGTGTTCTTATCTGAAAAATGAGAGTAATTACAGCACATACCTCAGGGGCTTGTGAGAACCAAACGAAATCATGTATGTAAAGTGCTTTGTGACCCTTAAGGCACTAAATAAATGTGAACTGTCATTGTACATGTTTTCTCCCTTTTCAGATTTTTCTGGAGTACTTTTTCTGGATCTTCCCTTTTATCTGTCATATCCTACTTTGCTGTGTTGTTGTTCAGTCATTTCAGTCGTGTCTGACTCCATGACCCCATTTGGAGCTTTCTTGGCAGAGATCCTGGAGCGGTTTGCCATTTCCTTCTCCAGCGCATTCTACAGATGAGAAAGCTGTGGTAGACAGGGTTAAGTGACTTGCCCAGGGTCACACAGCTAGTACATGTCTGGAAGATGAATCTTCCTCAGTCCAGGTCTGGCATTCTATTCACTGTGTCTCCTAGCTGCCCCCCTACCTTGCTGTACTATATGGAAAATTAAATTAGTCCTTTGTTCTCAAGGAGCTCATACCCCAAGGCTGAAGACAGGTGAAGAATGAATGAAATAAGCCTTTAGTAAGCACCTACTCTACACCAGTTACTGTTAAGCCCTTTTAAAATATTTTCTCATTTTATCTTCACAACAACCCTGGGAGGTAAGGATTATTATTCCTATTTTACATTTGAGGAAACTGAGGCAAACAGAGGTTAAGTGACTTTCTCAGGGTCAAACAGCTAGTGAGTATCTGAGACTGTATTTGAACTCAGGTCTTTCTGATTTCTAGGCCTACCACTCTATCCACTGCTCAGTCCCCTCTAGCTAGGTAGCACATGTAAATTTTCAGCTGCAAGCCAGATTGGAAGGTCCCATGGTCCTTAGGGTACAACAGCAAAGCAGGTATTAATGCCTCTTCTTTGGTGCCATTTTCACTGATAAAATCATTAACTTCTGATGGTGAGCCACTTGACCTTGCCAAGTACAAATTCAGGTCATAGAGTACTCAAGGTGTTTACTTACAGTCTAGAAAGCCTACACGCATATAAATAAGTATATAAATCACTCTAATCCAAGACAGAATTTGAAAAGTGTTGTGAGATAAAAATAAAATTCTTTGTGGGTTCAGGGGATCAGGTGGGGCGCATCAGGAAGTTTTAGTCTTCTAAAGGAAAGGAAATGTGTGATGATTTGGGTAGAAATGAAGAGTGTTAGAAGTAAAGAATATTCCATAAGCAGAGAGACATGGAGAAGCAACCCCTTGGAATCTGGCTTTTGTCACAGCCACTCTACTTAAACTGCTTTCTTCTGGGTTCGATAATGTCCTCCTTATTGTCCCAATTCAATGACTTTGTCTCAGGCCTCTTCCTTCTTGACCTCTATAGCATTTGTCCCACTTGAGCACTCCCCTCCCTATGGATGGTCTCTCTTCTTTATCATCTATAACTTTGAACTCTTATGGTTCCTGATGATTTCCTCTGATGCTTCCCAACTGATTTTCAGCTGTAATTATTGATGAAATTCACCAAGCTGTCTAGAATAATTTAAGTGCTGTAAACAATTATATTAAAAGCACATACAAAACTACTTTATAAATGCTTGGGAAACTTGGTCACACTTGTATTTCTTTCTTTGATGATACAGTTCAACTTGGCTGTCAGGAGAATTTGGGAACTCCAAATTTTGAAATTCTAGTGGCCCCTTTGGGACATTTTCAAATGCAATTTTCTTTCTGTTTGAAGTTCATTCATGTATTCAACAAACATTTATTGGACTCTTACTATGTGTGAGATTTATGGATTCAGCAAACATTTATTGAATTCTTATTATGGTCGAGATATCATATCAGCTGCTGTTGGTGTTTGGAAGTGGAATGACTTAGCCCTATTCTATACACCTTTGGTCCTGCCATGGGGCCAGACTGACCTGATCGGGGGAGTGAGTGTAAACCCACACAGTCCATTACAACTAGTTGTTCACAGACCAGACTTCACATTTCACATCTCATCCTGCCCCCATCCTGGCTCTCTTCTTGCCATCCACATTGCCTACATATGTATGGTCCCCTGTTCTCTTTTTTCTTTTCTTTTTTACTTTTTGGAGGGAGGAAGGCAGGCTAGTTGGGGTTAAGTGATTTGCCCAAGGTCACATGGCTAGTAATTGTTAAGTGTCTGAGCTCAGATTTGAACTCAGGTCCTCCTGACTCCAGGGCTGGTGCTCTATTCACTATGCCACCTAGCCACCCCCCTGCTTTCTTTTCTACCTCTTAGAAAGGATGGGTGAATCCTTACCCCTCGGACTCTACTTGCTTTTTATTTCCCAAACCAAACAACCTTCTCTGGCAATCAGTCTCCTGTAAGTGTTGCCTCTCTCTTATCGAATTTGCGTTCTTCAAGGATCAAGACTATTTCATTTTTAAAAATTGTATCCTAATGCTTAGCACAGTTCTTGACATGTAGTAACTGCTTTAATAAATTTATTAAGGAGTTTATGATTTGGTAGAGAGATAAATATACATACAGAAATAATTTTTCTTGCCAAGGCTTTCTAACATAATTTAAGGGGTTTGCCTGAATGTTGAGAAATCAAGGAAATGACACAAATTCATAGAATTTTACATCTGAAAAGCTAGGTTTAGAGAGGCATTAGGTACTTGGAATAAGAAGGGAATTACATAGTCTTCTATTTTAGACCATTTCTGGAGGGTTGGGTTCAGCTCTGGGCCCCTCATTTTACGAAGAAAATTGGTAACAGAAAGAAGGTTATCCAGAATGGTTGAGTCCATACCATATGGGGAATATGTTGAACAAACTGGGGATGTTCAATCTGAAGAAGGAAAGACTTGGGGGAGTAGGCAGGAAATGTGATAGCTGTCCTCAAATGCTTAAAAGTGACTGGATTTTATGTTTTTGGCCCCTTAGGGCATATCCAAGAATAGTGCAAAGAAGATATAGGTAAAGGTAAATATTGGCTTGATGGTAGAAAAAAATTACTAATCATCAGAGTTGTCGTAAGCAGGAAAGGGGAGCCTTGGGAGAAGGGACTGTTAGCTGGTTTGTTTGTTTTTTTAAAGTTGGAGGAAGGAGTCTCTATAATCCTTTCCACATTACTTACAAAGTGCTTGTGAATTGATTGATGGATTGGCCTGGGAGATGGTGCATTCCCTTTCTTTGAAGGTCTTGTGACAAACTTGTCATATTTGTGCTTAGTAGGGATTCTTTTTCGTATGAATTGGACTAAGTAACCTCTGAGTGCCCTTTCAACTGAAAAAATTATGTGATTATATTAGTAGAAGTGACTTAGTTTAATCATTTCCTTTTTTTTTTTTTTGAGGGGGGAGGGTAGGGCAGTTGGGGTTAAGTGACTTGCCCAAGGTCACACAGCTAGTAAGTGTGTCACATATCTGAGATCAGATTTGAACTTAGGTCCTCCTGACTCCAGGACCAGTGCTCTATTCATTGTGCCACCTAGCCACCCCAAACACTTTTTTTTTTGAAACAGAAAGGGCTGAGCCCCTTCATCTACCAATCAGTATTTTTCAATATGCTTGGAGATAGCTACTTAATTGTTTTCTTTTTTTATTAATAATAGTATTTATATATATTTGAAACATTTAATTTTAAAACCTTGAATTTCAGATCCATTCCCTTCCTCCCTTGTTACCCATTTCCTTTGGGAAGATAAGCAATTCAGTATGTGTTGTACATGTATAGCTCCAACCACTTTCTTTTAAAAATTTAATTTAATTTTTTTTAATGATCAAACATTTATTTTTTCCTTCCTTATCTCCCCACCACCACACTGAGGAAAAAAAGAAAAGAAAAAAACCCCTCTTGTGACAAATATACGTTCTCAAACTCTATTGGTCATGTCCAAAAATTTATGTTTCATTATATAAATATAGTACTTTCTATCAAAAAAAATGAATAGCATGCTTCATCATTGGTGCTCTGGAATCATGGTTAATCACTGGCCTGATCAGAGTTTTAAAATTTTTTCCAAATTATTTATTTTTATGATATTATTATTATGGTATATAAATTGTTCCTTGAATCTGCTCATTTCTTTCTGCATCAGTTCATACAAGTCTTCCCAGGTTTCCCTGAAATAATTTCTTTCCTAGTTTCTTATATTCTATTGCATTCACATACCATACTTTTTCAGTCATTCTCCATTTGATGGATACCCCTTTAATTTTCAGCTGATTGCCATTACAAGAATTTATATTGGTCCTTTTCCTCTTTCTTTGATCTCTTTGTGACATTGACCTGATAGAATCACTTTTTTTCAGATGATGAAGCTGAAGGCCAGAAGTATCTTACCCAAGGTTACTTAACTAGTAACTAACAGAGCTGGGACTATATTTCAAATTTCCACCTCTCGGTCTGGTATTTTTTCCATTAAAACACCATGAAACCAGATTTATTATTCCTTGTCATTTACATTCTGAGTTCTCAAGTCAAAATTCTGGAAATGACTTAGACTCATAGAATATCATTGGAAGAAGAAACCAACTAGACCAGCCTCTACTTGAGTCTCTCCTACAAAGTCTTTGGCAAGTTCATTGAGCCATTATTTGAAGAATTATGAGCAGAGAAGACCCCTCCCATCTGGTTGAAATCTGCTGACTCATGAAACCTAATTCATTCCTTCTGGTTCTGTTCTCTGGAGCCAAATAGTACAGATCTAATGCCATTTGCCCAGGACAGCCTTTTAAATACTTGATGACAGCTATCATGAGACTCCCCCAAACTTCATTTTTTCTAGCCTTGTCAGTTGATCCTCATATGGCACATCATTTGGAGGCCCCTTCACCATCCTGGTTGCCTTCTTTGGGACTCTCTCCATCTTTTCTGTTTTTCCAAAAATGTGGCATGTAGGATGAAAACATTACTCCAGATGAGATTGCACTGGGACAAAAAACAGCGGAACTCTGAACGTCTTTGGTTCTTGATTCTATTATTTGTCTCTTAATGAAATATTATAAATAATAAGTAACAGCTTTTTTGATGACCATTTTACATTATTGAACTCTCCCTCACCCCTTAAAATGTACTCTCATCCTTGGCTAACTCCCAGGAGCTGCCCCCTAGGGCCTGCTTGGGTAGTATTTGACCTTCTTGTTCTGTTTACTTTTATAAACTCACTGAGTTTCTCCTCCCTATGTGCCTGCCTGTCTGAGAAGGTAAGATTGCACCACCTAGTGGTTTTTGCAAGAGGCTAAAAGATTATGTATATATTTGGGGGTAGACCTCCCTAAGGAAAGAATGGACAAATGTGTTTACTGAACTACTCTATAGTCTTAGGATTCTCATTCAGGACTTTTTGGTTTTATCAAGACTGTGGTATGAACAGTAGCAAATGGGCCATTTCCTTTACAGGGTCATTAATGAGCCACTGGTACCTAAAGAGAATTGACCTAAGTGGGTGTATGTGGGATTTGTGTACTTGGCTTTCTTTAATATTTCTTAATTCCATTACTGATGTTGTGTCACAGTTAACCTTCCCACTGAAGAAGAGCTGAAAAGAAATAAAATTATATTTTCTGTTACCTTACTGTTTCTACTTTGTACAACTAAGCCTTCAGCAAAGTAATAAAATTAGTAAACTTCTTGTATCTGTATTTTTGGAATATTCCAAGATATCTGTTTGAGAAGTTATCTTTGCTTTTCATAGCCAAAGACTTCTAATCAACACTTCTAGCTTCTTTCTTCTCTCCACATACATCTACTACAACCCTAGTTAAGCTTCTCATCACCTCTACCCTGGACTAAATTTCATCATCCCCTTACTGGACTTTCTGTCTCCATTCTCTACCATCTCTAATCTATTCCTGATCCAACTGCCAAAAGTATTTTCCTAAGGCAACAGATCTGACTGAGCCTCTCTCTGAGTTACTCTCCTCCTCAAAAGCCTTCTCTAGCTCCCTATTGCCAGTAGGGTAAAATACAAACTTAGCCAGGTTTGAAGGCCATCCACAGTCTTAAATCATCTAAGTCCTCTATTATTATTAAATTAGTCTATAATAAATATGATATAAATTAAATAAATATAATGTAAAAGATTAAATTAGCTAACTTATTTTTCTAATTTTCCTACTTTACATTACTTTCCTTCCCACAGTGTATATACCACCTGAAACAATATGGCTAGATATTCCTTGATCTCATTCAACAGGCACCCATCTTTGCATTTGATAAGGGTATTCTCATAGCCTAGAATATATATTTCTTTTCTTTGAGGGCTGAGACCTTGCCATCCTTCACTTCTTTATCCCCAGTACCACATACAGTGCCTTGCCTATATTAAGTACTCAATAAATGGTGGTAGTTGCTGAAAGATATCCTTCAAAAAGAAGTAAGACTCCCTTTTTGTTCCTAATGATGGCTCGGTTGTGTTGTGGCAAGCTCTAGAAGACCTTTTTGTTGTTTATTAGTCAGCATAATTGTGTTGAGGGCTGGGTCAGTGTGATGTAGTGAGAAGAACACAAGATACAGATCAGAAGCCCAAGGTTTGAATCTCAGACCTGTGATTTACTAGCTCAGGGACCCTAGTTTTCTCATCTGTAAAATAGGGATAAATAATACCAAACCCACCTACTTCACAGGGTTAGGATCAGAATAATAGGACTTGGAGGTGGAAGAAACACATAGATCATCCATCTAGTCCAAGTCCCTTATTTTTAAAAATAAGAGGGTTAGAAAAGGTTTCCTGTAGAAAATGAGATTTTGCTTGGGATTTAAAAGAAGTTGGAGAGCGAGCATGGCCTCTGCCTTGAAGGAGCTCATAAAGAAGTATTGTTTTGTCATTTTGGTCACGTTCAGTTCTTTGTGATTCTATTTGACATTTTCTTGGCAAAGAAGTGGTTTGCCATTTCCTTCTCCATCTAACTTTATAGAGGAGGAAACTGAGGCAGACAAGGGTAAGTGACTTGCCCAGGGTCACACAGCTAGTAAGTGTCTGAGGCTGGATTTAGACTCAGGAAGATGAGTCTTCCTGACTTTAAGCCCAGTGCTCTGTGCACTATGGCACCAACTAGCTGCCCTATGAAGAAGTAGGGAGCCACTATAAATAGCCACAACACAAAACAGAATATACTAAATGCACAAGAGAGGTATGTGCTATTGTTTCCCCAGGTGGTAAAAGTGGCACTCAAAATAATTGCATATTGGGGCGGCTAGGTGGTGCAATGAATAGAGCACTGGCCCTGGAGTCAAGAGGACCTGAGTTCAAATCCAGCCTCAGATACTTGACACAATTACTAGCCGTGTGATTTTGGGCAAGTCACTTAACCCCAACTGCCCTCCAAAAAGCAAAAAATAAAATAAAATAAAATAAAAATTGCATATTCACTAGTCCTTTATTACTGACTCGAGGCAGTCTATTAACCTCTTTTTGTCTCAGTTTCCTCTTGAAATAGCATTGTTTATCATCCTTGTGATCTTTAAATGCAAAGTTATTCCTCCAAACTGTATTTATTTATGTATTTACTTTTTATGTATTTATTGTATTTTCTATTACTGTATTTATTATGTAACCATAATAAAACTGTATGAATTTTCCCAGCACTTTGCTGCCTGAAAAGCACTCTTCCCTAACTCCTTGGTACATCTGGAGCAGTTTCTTTTCCTTTTTTTAATTAATTTTTTTTTTTACAGCATTCAGTTCCACAAACTTTGGAGTTTGAAATTTTCTCCCCATCCCCCAAACAGCATGCTATCTGATGTAGGCTCTACGTATACATTCACATTAGACATTTTCACATTAGTCATGTTGCAAAGAAGAATTATAACCAATGGAATGAACCATGAGAACAAAAACAAAAGAAAAGAAAGAAACAAAACAAAACAGAAAAGAGAGAGAGTGAGCAAATGTCTGCTTCAGTCTGCATTCAGACTTCATAATTCTTTCTCTGGATGTGCATAGCATTTTCCATCATGAGCCTTTTGTATTTGTCTTAGAACCCTGCATTGCTGAGAAGAGCCAAGTCTATCAAAGTTAGTCATTGTACAGTGACTGTGCTGGGTATAATGTTCTCCCGGTTCTGTGGAGCACAGTTTTTAAAGATTTTTATAAAGGTCCTGAGGTATCACAAGAACCTTAAAAATACCTTCTCAGACACCAAAGAAAGAATGAAATTATGTTCATTGTAGTTTTGGTGTTATATGCTGTTTTTCCTAATGTCTTCAGTTTTACAGCAAAATTCAAAAGACTCTTTAATTTTGAGAAAAAAAATATTTAAGAGCAGTGACTTAAGGTGTTGGACTTGAAGTTGGGAAGACCTGGTAGTAAACTCATCTCTTCCATTTATCAGTTACTATGATGTTGGCCAACTGCTAATTTTATAAGGTAGAGATGCGTTATGATGTATTTTGGTGCTAGGATTTCCCATATCATTGTAGTCACAGGTCCTGGATCTATGATTCTTTGACAAGTCATCATCTATGCAGGATAACTAGGGTGATGCCATTACTGAGAATCTCTATTCCCCTATATCCACAGGTGCCAGGAGCTTACTGTGCTGTGACCATGGCAAGGAAATTGTTTTTTGTATTGAAATCACTCTCTCTTCATCTCATGAACAGGTGGGAGTGGTGATCATGGCAGGAATTTTAGTAGAAAGTGATGAGCTTCTATAAAATACCAATATGCTTTAAGTTATGGGCAGTAACTGTGAGTCAGGAGTTAATACTTTTGTAAGTGTCAGCGTAATGTATGAATCTCATCATCTTCATCCGAGAGCATTGATTCTCTGGCGTTGGCAGTTGTCCCAGGGATCAGTAGGAAAACGGGTGTCTCAGTTATTACACTTTTTCTTCCATTGGTGAGATGATGAATTTCATGGTTTCTCCCTTGCCTTTATTTGGTTTCTAAGGCTTAATGTGTCCCTTAGAGAAACTGTTTTTGCGACTAGTTGAATTTAGAGTCACATCATACATTTTGAACTCATTAAATACACAGCCTTCATATTGATGATAATATAAATAACTCAAAGAATCTCAGAGATGGAAGAGGCCTCAGGGGCCATCTAGTCCAACCATTTATATGAATGAGAATCCTCTTTCTTTGCTGTTGTTCAGTCATTTTTTCACTTGTGTCTGACTCTCTTTGACCCCATTGGGGGTTTTCTTGGCAATGATACTAGAGTCATGTACCATTTCCTTCTCCAGGTCATTTTACATATGAGGAAACTAAGGCAAACAGGGTTAAATGACTTGCCCAGGGTCTCAGTCTAGTAAGTGTTGGAGACTGGATTTGAACTGAGGATGATGAGTCGTCTTGATTTCAGGCCCAGCACTCTGTACACTATGGCACCACCTATCTGCCCCCATCTGCTTTTTAACATTCCCAATAAGTAGTCATCCAGCAACAACAGCCTTTGTTGAAGTTCTCCAAATAGGGGAACCCAACTGCTATGACGGCAGCCGATTCTACTTTTGGATAATGCTGATTGCTGGGTAAGTTTTCCTGGCATGAAGCCTAATTTTTTCTGTTTGCCTATATAACCCATTGTCCCTGGCTCTGCCTTCTCTAGCCAAACACAAAAAGATATCAATCGCTCTTATATATGACACCCTTTCAAATCCTTGAAAACAGTTACTGTGTTTCCCCTAAGTCTTTCTTCTTTGAGCTAAACATCACTGATTCCTTCAAATAAATCTTTTATGTTATGATCAAAAGGCTCTTTGCCATACTGAGTGACCTGTTCCAAATCTTAAGATCGAAGATTTGAATCTGAACATGACCCTTGAGGCCAACAGGTTTAATTCCTCTCCTTTTACAAATGAGGCATACAGACTGAGGCTTAAGGCAATCAAATGACTTATCCATGGTCACACAGCTAAATTGATGCCTGAAGTAGGATTTGAACTCAGGTCTTCCTGATTCCCAAGTCTAAAGCCTTTTGTACTATTCTGTGCTTCCTCGTCTGGATGATCTTTCAGTTTATCAATATTCTCCCTCAAAACACAGAACACAGTCGTGTTTAGGATAAATACAGTAAGACTATCATTCTACTCACACTGTCCTGTCCTGGAAGCCATACCTCTCTTAATGTGCCTCTAGATTGCATCATCTCTTTTTAGTTATGGTATCATACTGACAGATTGAGGTTGTAGTCCACCCAAAACCCTGAAATCTTGAGACAAACTACTCTCCCATCAGGACTTCTTCATCTTATACTTATGAAAGACTTAGACATTTTCACTATTAAATTGTATCTTATGAGATTCATCCCAGTGTTATCAATTCTGACTAATCCTTTGGATTAACTCTCTCTCCCAGCTTTGTGTCATCTGCATATTTGATAATTGTATCTTCTCAGCTTTTATCCAAGTCTGTAATCGAAATGTTCGTAGCATAAGGCCAAGCAAGATTGGGCATGGGGTGCCAGGGGTTGGAGAGGCACATTTCCTTTCCATTTCCATTCCTTTGGAAGGAGACTTCCTTCTACCTATACATTGAACTATTATCAATTAATTTGGACCTGGCCATTTTACCAGTTCTGAATACATTTAGCAAGCATCTCTTCCAGGTTTTCCACAAGAATCACAGGAAAGATTTTATCAGATGCTTTCCTAAAATCTAGGTAAAGTGAATTTATAGCACTCCCTTGACCTGCTAGTTTAGTAACTGTTAAACAAGTAAATTGTTAGGCTGACATGACCAGTTTTTGATGAAACCACATAAACACTGCTTCCTTTCTTAGACATTCCCTAGCCATCTCTTTAAGAATAGGTTCAGGGGCGGCTAGGTGGCGCAGTGAGTAGAGCACTGGCCCTGGAGTCAGAAGGACCTGAGTTCGGATCCAGCCTCAGACATTTAAAAAGACAAAAACAAAAAGCTAGCCGTGTGACCTTGGGCAAGTTACTTAACCCCAATTGCCCTCCAAAAAAAAAAAAAAAGCAAAAAAAAGAATAGGTCCTGGGACAGCTGGATGGTACAGTGGATAGAGCCTGAAGTCAGAAGGACCTGAATTCAAATGCAGCCTCAGACTCATTAGCTCTGTGACCCTGGGCAAGTCACTTAAACCCCATTGCCTCAAAAAAAAAAATAGAATAGATTCTCTTATTTGCTGGTGGTAAAAGTCGAGCTCACTGACTTAGAGTTGGTTGGTTTCATGCTCTTCTCTTCTCTTCTATGTCTCTGTCTCTCTTTCTTTGTCTTTCTCTTTTTGAAAATCAGTATATTTGCCAAACTCCAATCCCGTACTGCCTCTCCTGTTTTCCATGGTATTTCAGATATTCCTCAAAATAGCTCATTAATATCTGCTATTTATTTTAGCATCCTAAAATGTAGGAGCCAGGTGACTTAAACTCATTAAAGGCAACATGGTATTTACTCTTTACATATGTAGACTGGTTATCCACTCCCTATTTGTCAGTTTTGCTCTGTACTCCCTAGTACATTCTCCTTGGAATACCAAAATGGGAATTGGATGACTCTGCTTTTTCTTTAAATGATGCCTCATTTGAATCCCACAAGGACCCAGAGAGATCAATGCTATTATCATCCCCATTAAAGTTGAAGAAGTTGAAGCAAACAAGATATTAAAGTGATTTGTCCAGGAACACATAGCTAGCAAGAGTACAAGTCTGAATTTGAACTCAGATTTACTTGATGCTGGGCCCAGTGTTCTATCTACTATCAATATTTATCTCAGTATTATCTCAAGTGAGTGAGGTAATATATTTATAAAAGCACTAAGCATAGTGCCTGGTACATTGTAGGTGCTTAATAAATGCATGTTCTCTTTCTCTCTCTCTCTCTCTCTCTCTCTCTCTCTCTCTCTCTCTCTCTCTCTCTCCCTTCTCTTTTCTCTGTCATCTTTTATCTTCCATTCATCTACTCCAAACAGCAATCTTATACTTTCTTTGGGTCTTTTCCCCAATAAAAACTTTAAAAATGCCACCCTTCTCTGTTGTTCTTAGCTGTCCTCTGTGGCTTCAGCTCATTCTGATTTTTAGAATTCCTGACACTGCTCCTGTAGTACTTCTGTATTCATTCCCTGTGACCTGATCTGGCTTTCATCTTCTCTCCTTTTCTTTAAAAAATCTAAGTTGGTGGAGAGTTCCCATTGCATCCACATCGATCTCTTCAGACAATCCCCCTGTCCTCTTCTTGCTGTTTCCTTTTGTGTCAACAGAATGTTATTCTTCAGAGTCTTCCATCCCTTTGGGGGCTGATGACTGTTGAATTTTAATCCAAGGGCTCCCATCCAGCCTTTCTTTGAACCCTTTGAAATCTATTCTTCCAATACGGAAGCCACATGGCCAACCTTACCCAGCTTTTCTCATTATTTCAACACCAGCAACTAGTTCTTCCTTATTGATGAGAATCAAATCCCAGATAGGGTTTGCCCTTGTTTCTCATTTCATCTTTTGACAGATGAAATTATCATTAAGGCAAGTCAAGAAATTATAAACTGCTCTGCTCTTGGTAGAGAGAGGAAGCTCTAGAAGAGATCCAGTTAATTCTCTTGTTACGCTATCATGCCCAACGTGCCAAAATTGTGATTTGTTTCCTGAATTCCTCTTCTGTTTATGTCATTTTAAGGAATATAAAGTATTTTCTGCCCAACATTCTATAAGCTAGTTATTGCAAGAGATTATTCCCATTTTAGAGATGAGGAAACTGAGATACAAGAGGTAAAGCCAATTGTCCATAGTTACATAGCTAGTAAGTGTCAGGGTTGCTGGTTGAGCGTGGGTCACCTACCGCCCATGTCCAATGCTTGTTCTGCAGCCTTCTTCTGGCCTCTTCTTTCAGCAAATATAATTGACTTCAAGTTCCCCGTGGAAGATATTTACGTTCCTGAAAAATATCATGTAAATGGATCAAGTGTCACATCAAATATAAGGTCAGCCTATTTATGAAGGTTACATGGATTACTGCTGGGTATCTGTGGGCAGAACAAAGGATAGTTTGTGGAAGTATGACAAGAAGGTTGGGAAGGTTCTGGGGCTTGTCCTGCCTTTGTCTCTCCTCCCTTCTATGGTTTTACTTTTCCTTCTTTTCCTATTATGTCTTTTGTTCCTGAGGTAACTGATGACACATTACAAGAAACAGATTTGTTTGCTATAGAAATGAGCTTAAATGACCCCCTTTGCATAATTATTGGGCAGTTCTGGTGAGTGTTGAGAATACATATGTCTTGAGTTTTCTGGAGTCCTAATAATGGAGAGCAGCATGGCATAGTGGATTGAGATCTGACCACTGAGCCAGGATAAACTGGGTTCAAGTGCCAGCTTGATCACATACTGGTTATGTGACCCTGGGCAAGTCCCTTGACTTCTCAGTAACCTAGGAAACTCCATAAACTACTAAGTTTCAAAGAAAATGCCAACCTGCTTTGGTAGAAGGAATTTTTTCCAGGGAAATCACATGTCCACTGCCATTCCCTATCCCCTACTTCTAATAATGAAAAATGATTTCCAAGAGGGTGGAGTAGAAACAGTGCATCCAAGCCACTCTTCCCCCAGATCACCTCCAAACTATGTAAAAGGGGACTCTGAACAACTTCTGGAGCCCCAGCACCCACAGAACGACACAGAGAAGCTAACCTCCCACTGAGGACAGCCCAGCAGCCCTACAGGAAGGACCAGCGCAGTGGTCTGGGAACCGGCAGCGCAGGGAGTGCCTGAGTCCTGGTTTTAGCCCCAGGGCAGCAGGGCCAACAGCTGGCTGGCGGGACCCCAGAACACCAGCAGCTGTGGCGACTCCAGAATTATCAACATAGACATGCCTAGGACAAAGAGAGAGGTTAGTGCCCTATGGACTTTGGGACCAGTATTTGGGGAACGCATTGGCTTCCTCCCCTGGAGGCTAGAAGCTGCTGAGGAGACACGCCATTTTGCAGTTTTCAGAGGCAGCTCCAGCTCCTGGCCTGCGAACTGTAGGGAGATCCAGCGATCAGTCTTGGGGGGTAATTGCTCTTGCTTTAACCTCCCTGGATCTGGATTGTGATCTGGGGTGGAAGTCGTGGGTGGGTTTCCAGCTTGCCAGAAACGGAAGTTGGCCCCCCCACACACACGTTTGGGGCAAAAGTTCCTGTCTGGCACCAGGCCATACTGTGGCAACAAGCCCCAAAGTCAAGTAATTAAGTGGCAACGTGCCAAGGCAAAGGAAACAAATTAAACAGAAAAATTCAACCTTAGAATCCTACTTTGGGGGCAAAAACGATCGAAGCATAGAGCAAGAGGAGGACTGTGAGGTCAGAAGTCCTGCTCCAAAAGTCCCAGGGGAAAACATGAGCAGTTTGTAAGCCATAGAGGACCTTAAGAAGGACTTTAAAAGTCAAATAAGAGAAGTGGAGGAAAAATTGGAAAGAGAAATGAGAAGGATGCAGGAAAAGTATGAAATGAGGGTCAACAGCCTGACTGAGGAAAACAACACCTTAAAAAATAGACTAACTCAAATGGCAAAGGAGGCCCAAAAGGGCAATGAGGAGAAGAATGCCTTAAAAAGTCGAATTTGCCAGATGGAAAAAGAATCTCAAAAGTTCACTGAGGAGATTCATTCCTTCAGAGTTAGACTGGAGCAAATGGAAGCTAATGACTTTATGAGAAATCAAGATGCTGTTAAGCAGATCCAAACAAATGAAAGATTAGAAGGCAATGTGAAATATCTCATGGGAAAAACCACTGACCTGGAAAATAGATGCAGGAGAGACAATTTAAAAATTATTGGACTACCTGAAAGCCATGATCAAGGAAAGAACCTAGAAATCACCCTTCAAGAAATTCTCAAGGAAAACTGCCCTGATGTTTTAGATCCAGAGGGCAAAATAGAGGTTGAAAGAATCCACAGATCACCTCCTGAAAAAGATCCCAAAAAGAAAACTCCCAGGAATATTATAGCCAGGTTCCAGAATCCCCAGATCAAGGAGAAAATACTACAAGCAGCCAGGAAGAAACAATTTCAATATTGTGGAAACACAATCAGAATAGCCCAGTACCTGGCAGCTTCTACACTGAGGGATCGAAGGGCATGGAATATGATATTCCAGAGGGCAAAAGAACTGGGAATGAACCCAAGGGTCACCTACCCAGCAAAACTGAGTATTTTGTTTCAGGGGAAAATATGGTCATTCAGTGGAATAGAGGACTTTCAAGCATTCTTGAGGAAAAAACCAGAACATCCAGACACAAGAAGCAAGAGATGCTTGAGAAGGTAATCAGGGAAAAGAAATCAAAAGGAACTTTGATAAGTTGACCTATTTACATTCCTATATGGAAAAGTGATAACTGTGACTGATGATATCTTTCTCACTATGAAAATAATGGAAGAAGGGTGTGTGGTCATATGAATACATATGTGAATGTGTGTGTATATGGTTACATTTATATATGGATAGAGGGCATAGGTTGAATTTGTTGGGAAGGGAGAATACTCAAGGGATGAAATTTATGAGGTGAGAGAGGAAAGTGGCAAGAGGAGATGGGGACAGACAGGGTAGGGTAAACTATCTCATGTAGAAGAAGCAAGGGGAAGTGGTTGCAAAGCAGGGGGAGAATAGGAAGGCAAAAAGGCAAAACCACATTCTCATTGAATTTGGTTCAGGGAGAGAATGACATACATACTAAATGGGATATCTCAACCTGCAGCAGAATAGGGGGAAGGGGGATGAGAGGAGGGATGATGGATGGGAGGGCATCCTTGGGGGGAGGGGAGGTTGGAAGTACCCACTATAGAAAAGGGACAGGATCATGTAGGGAATGGACCAGGTGGGGGGTGGGATGAGTGGGAGGGAATTATAAGCAGCCTTGTACAATATATCTACTATGGTAATGTTTAGCATAGCTAGACATATACAACATATACTGAATTACTTATCTTCCCAGAGGGAATGGGTGACAAGAGAGGAAGGAAATGGATCTGAAATTCGAGGTTTTAAGACTAAATGTTTCAAATATATATAAATACTATTATTAAAAAAAATGATTTCCAGTATCCAAAGGGTGGGAGTGGAAAGACTGAGAAGTAGTTTTGCCATAACCATTGAAGAGAACTTATTTGGGAATTGGTAAGATAGATAAAAGGTTTTCTTTGATTTTTATTTATCTAAAGATCAATGAAAATGACTGATCAGTGGCAGGAGTGCCTGAAGTTTTAAGTTATAAATTATGATGGATTTTCTATCTCTGTCTAGCATAGGATTCTTGACCTTGTTAAGAACTTAAATTTTTTTCTATCTGTATATCAATATAATTGGTTTCCTTTATAATCCTATGCATTTTATTTTATTCACTTAGTAATATTATATCAAGAAGGGGACCATAGACTTCACCAGACTGCCAAAGGGGTCCATACTAGGAAAAATGTTTAAGGACAACTGGTGGGGCAGGACCTTGTGGTGGGGGCAGAGTGCCAGAGAAGGCAGTGTATGTCAGAGAGGGGATACAGGGATGGGGACAGTAGGCCAGTAAAAAGGGGGAGGGGAGAAAGAGGCCAGGATGCTAGATAGAACTACACTTGACCAGAAGAGGGAGCATAATGTGACCTTTCTGGTCTGGGAATACAAACAGAAAATCCAGACCACTCCTGCTCCCCAGGAACTCACATTCTATTAGAGGAGGTGTCTTTTGTTTAAAAAATTTTTTGAGTTCTCTTTTTTCTCCCTCCTTCCCTCCTCCTTGAGAAAGCAAGCAAATATTTGGTATTGATTACACGTGTGTAGATATGCAATATTTGTAATGTAAAATAAAACATAGATCAAAAGAAAAGTCCAAACCAAGAATAAAGAAAGTTTTAAAAAAGGTGTATTTTGATCTGTAGGTAGACTCCATCAGTTCTTATAAAGAACTTTCCTTAAAATAGCTCTGTGACCCTGGGAGCAGTCATAGAGGTAGCCTGACTTCGTGTGAAGACAGTCAGCAAGGCTGAAATTTTAATCTTTCTTTTGCTACATAACTAGTATTTGTATAGTGCTTTAAGGTTTGCCATATGGTGGTGGTTGTTCATTTTTGAAGAGGACCAATGACATCTTGGAGGTACATTGTATGTATTATCCCTTTTGATATGCATAATACCCCCATCTTACATATGAGGAAACTAAGACTAGTGTTGGGTTCATTATACTACCTCATTATCTACACAAAAGGGCTGTGTGACTCTGGGCAAGTCACCTAATTTCTCAATGTCCCAATGTCTCTACAAGAGAGTTTCTTCACTTAGGGCCCATGAGCTTGTTTATTTCACTGGTCCTTCTGCCTTCCTCTTGTCTTCTACTTGTGACTATCTGCTAAGGCCCTCTGCTGTCTTATCTGTGCTTGGCTGTCCTTAAACTCCCCACCTGTGATTAATTATTACTTTAACTATCACTTGGTGATATTAACTATCACTTCAGTGCTGAGCCTCTGGAAAGCTGTATGTCTGGTTAGCCCTGACCTTATACTGGTGTTCCAGATCCATTTTTTTCAGATGCTTATAGGACAGTCTGTTTGGATGTCTTATTGTTGACACAAACTCAACATGTACAACTGAGAATTCATTATCTTTAAATCCTTCAAGCAAGTTCATGAACCAGTCTTCATCCTATGTTGTTGGTTTTTTCTTTTAATATGATACAAAGGCACAAGGATAAGGGTACAAGCAGCTATGAGTATGAGGTTTGTGAGAGCAATGCATTGATCAAGACATCTCAGAAAGAACCTGCCTCATATTAACATGATCAAAACCAGTTAGATGGTTTGTGACTGCTTAGGAGAACTGCTTAGGAGAACCTTCTGCTGTGATGATCACAGTTTTTTTCCCCCATTGGACCTAACAATTGACTAAAGACAAGATTTTGGTTCTTCTTCCATTCAACTGTGATGATTTCTAGCTTAGAGTCTTCTCTTTGAAAATGGTGGATATATTCCAAAGGACTCATGATGAAAAATGCCAACCACATCCAGGGAAAGAATTATGGAGCTGGAATGCAGAGCAAAGCAGACTATTTCCTTTTTTGTTCTGTTTTGTTTTTTCTTTCTCATCGTCTCTCCCATTCATTATAATTCTTCTATGCAACATGACTAATGTGGAAATGTGTTTAATAGGAATGTATGTGTAGAGCCCATGTCATATTGCATGCCATCTTAGGGAGGGAGGGGGAGAAAATTTAGAACTTATGGAAGTGAATATTGAAAAGTAAAAATAAATTAATTAATAAATTTTTAAAAAAGGAAATAGTGAATGTAGGTGATAGCTTAATTCCATTTAGCCAACATGTATTAAACACCAGTTGTGTGCAAAGTGGAGATAAATAGGTGAAAATGAAACTGCCCTTGCTTTCAAAGAGATTGCATTCTGTTTGGGGAATACAGCATATACATAGATAAGTCAGTCCAAGAGAGTTCCATGGGAATGAGAGCACTTATTATTAGGGACTTGAGGAAAGTTCTCATGTAGGGGGTGGTAGTTGAACTATACTTTGAAGGAAGTAGAGGATTTTACAAAGCAGGGGTGAGGAGTCAGTACATTCTGTACCGGGAGTGGGGAACCTATGGCCTAGAGGCCACATGTGGCCCTCGAGGTCCTCAAGTGTGGCCCTTCGACAATCCAAATTTCATAGAACAATGACCATATGTGGCCTCAAGACCGAAGGTTCCTGACTCCTGTTTTAGACTTTGGGGACTTCAGTACAAAGGCATCTAGATAGGAGATGGAATGATGGAGATCTTATGAATTAAGCATGCTTCAGTTAAAAAAAAAAGTCTATTTGAAATATCAGTATGGTGTACTGGCAAGAGCACTAGCCTTAGGGACAGAGACTAAGGACCTGAGTTCTGATCCTGGTTCTTTTACTACATGTGTGACTTTGGACAAGTCATTTAGGTAGCACAGTGGGTATGGTTCTGGATTTTACGTCAGCAAGACCTGAGTTCAAATTCTGCCTAAGATATTTCCTAGTAATTTCACCCTAGGCAATTCATTTAGCCTCCCTGCCTCAGTTTCCCCATCTGTAAGATGTGGATAAAAATAGCACCTACCCCTCACGATTCCTGTGAGGATCAAATGAGATTATGTATGTAATGACCTTTGCAAATGTTAAAGCTCTAAATAAATGTTAGCAATTATTTGTTCTCTCTGAGTCTGGGATTCCTTATCAATAAAATGAAGGGATCTGTCTAGAAAGGCTAGCTCTAAGGTCTCTTCCAAATCTAAATCTACCCTTTTGGGATCATGGGCCATAAAAATAAGGGTGTTGGTGCCTAGCTGTCACCATTACACACCCTCTCTCCTCCAAAATGCCCAGACATGTCTGCTGGCACCCTCGGAAAGAGCCGATCTTGCTCCTTAAAGGGCATGGGAAAACCTGCATGGACTACCGAACCAGCTGATGAGGCTTGGGAAGCTATTTACAAGACTGAGCATATGCAGGACCCACATTACTTTTCACTGATTGTATAATTAGGCTGGCTTTTGGGTAATGCTTCCTGCTTCAGCGACTTGTGTGTGGATGCATAAATTTATATGCTCACATGTGGTTAGTGTATTAGATAATGCAGCAAATGAATCCACTGCCTTAAATTTGAATTTGCATGAAGTGAATAATTACAGGGAACATTTCTTCTTTAAAATTAGAGATCTGGAAAATGCAAATGTTCTTTATTCAGGTGTGGGTGGGAGACTAAGTATATTTTCAAATTAGAAACAGCCTGAAGGTTAGGAATGACTTCTCCAGGTCTTAGCCTCTGCTTGGTAGACCCTCCTCTCCAGGGTCTCTTCTTGAGAAGGAGACTGGAGAAATTAGACCTGAAATTCACCCTTACTTCTGATTTAAAATAGTAAGTTTTTTAAAAATTTAAATGCAACAAGTATATGAGGAAGATAATTTTGTACCAAAAGATTTATTTTGGAAGAGGTTATGAAAAGTACCTTATAGTATAGGCTTGAAGTATCTAGGTCAGCCAGGTGGTACTGTGGAAACAAGCATTTCCCAGGATAGAGAAGAGGGATTAGACTCATACTATTTCTCCACACCCTCCTCCCCCACCCCACCATCCACTTCCCCAAGGCAGAGCTAGGGACCCAGGGTGGAGGGTGCAAACAAGTCAATTTAGGCATCGTCAGGAAAAACTTATTAACATTTCCCCAATAACCCAAAGTGAAATGGGTTTGCCTTGAGAGATAGTGAGCTCCCCCTCACTGGGGCCCTTCAAACAAAGACTGAATGACCACTTGTCAGGCATATTGTTGTGGCATTCTTTTTTTTTTTCAAGTACAGTTTGGATGAGGTAAGTGGTGAATTCTTTTCCATTTCTAAAATTCTGTGAAAGGGAGATGGTAGGAGAAAGTACTTTGTCTGAAACCTACACCCTAATTCAATCACTTATGTTGTTTTCTGATGCTAAGTTAAGAGAACAGAAGCCTTTACCTGTAGCCAATACCTTTAAGATTTTCCCAAATAAAATATTTAAGAAAAGTCTTGTGGGCAGAGAGGAAGGTAGAACAAAGTCAATCATTTTTTTTTCTTAGCTCCTCTGTTTTGTTTTCTTTATCTTATTGTTTTTAAACAAAGATCCTGGGTACCTCCTTATTTTTATAAATAAATATGCAAAGTCTCATCACAGCCTAGACAGACCAGAATGATGGGAGTCTGTAGTACATGTGTCCAGGTCGAGACCTTAAGTCAACACGAGACTCAAGTCTTTATGTTTGGGAATAATTATTATAATTATTACTATTATTATCTTTCTAACAATCCTCTATAAAGGAGCCAATGCAACCCAAGAGGCACCTTTTAAACACTTGCTGTGTACAAGTAGGGATATAAAGACCTTCCCCCCATAGAACTACTGTGAGGATCAAAGACAGTTATAATACATGGTAGGCCTTCTGTAATTTGTAAAATGCCATATAAATAACTGGTATGATAATGATTATATTTGGAGTTAAAGACAGTTCAATAACACTATTATAGGCAGAAGACCAAGGAACAAATGTGATAAAAAGTATTATAGAAAAAAAATGCCTTTTCCTTTCCCATTGCCCAGTGGCTACTTCTTTGGGTTTCAGGAAGTCCAGACAGGTGCCTATAGCATTGGCTATGTCTCAATGGCACCCTTTATTGGAAAAGATATTGGAAAGTATCCTTTCCCTTCCCCACCTCCAGCACTTCCATGTCTCATGAAATGAATTTTGCCACCTTGCATGGACAAATATTGAACATTAACTGTGCGAACTGAGGAAAATTTATATTATGCTATATTGTTTAAAAACCAATATTACTTTGTAACCCGTCATACCCCCCATTTTGTCAAAACCCATTTCTTAGCCTAGCTCAAAAGGAGATCTCTTCCACTCCTAACTGAAGGCATGGTTGAGGAAGGTGATCACACCTAGAACCCATGGCATCTACTGGCTAACTAGTTTAAAGTGGGACCCTTGCTTTTGTTTGCCCAGTAAACAAAAACCAGCTTGGGCTATGCCCCTGGGGCACAGGGGATAACCCTGTCCTCTCTCCTTGTCAAAGTGATTTGGTCTCTATAGGGAAGGATAAGTTGGGTGGGGGGAGGGACTCTTATTATTGGGGTGGTTCTGATTTCTAGCCAAGATGACTAGAGGCAGATAAGTCCCATAAAGCAGTTAATTGTCAGAGGCACACACCCAAAGGCTAGCCCACTTTTCCCAGCTGCAGTTAATCTTAAGGTTTTGTTTTGTTTTTACTACTCTGACCCCCTCCTCCTGTGAGATCTCAGTAACTATGGTCTTCTGTGGTCTTTTCAATGACTTCAGGGTTGCTGACCCACTGATGGGGACAGTTTGACCATGGTTATACTCATCACTGTTAATAAATTGTTATCTTTCCTGAAAACTTGCCTCAGTTTACCTCTGTTGCATTTTTTATTTGTCACAGAACAGAGGGAATTTTGTTAGCTTCTGAGCTTCTAGTTGCCAACATCATCTTATGTGCTCACCCTATGTGGTTCTTGGCTTTTTAGCTTAAGTGTTGTGAGGTTTCTGAACATGTCAGAGGTAGTCCTTCTCCTCAAGGAATTTGAAAGCCAGAGGAAGAAGAGAAGATCCATAATAGTCTTATTGTGATCACCAGGAACCTAATTTAGTACAGTCTAAAAAGCTGCAAAGAGATAAGTTTAGGCTTGATGTCAGAATTTCCCTCGCAGTGAGAGCCAACCAAAAGTGGAATGGGCTACTTGGAGGGTGGAAGAAGAGTGTTGGAGCATAGATTTAGAGCATGAAGGGTCTTCTGAGACTGTCTCCAGAGGTGGGGAACCTGTAGCCTCCAGGCCACATGTGGCCTCTAGGTCCTCAAGTGCGGCTCTTTGAGCCCAAACTTCACGGAACAAATCCCCTCAATGAAAGGATTTGTTCTGTAAAACTTTTACTTAGTCAAAAGACTGCACCTGAGGACATAGAAGGCCACATGTAGTGTGGAGGCCCCAGGTTCCCCACCACTTGTCTAGACCAATTTCTTCATTTTATGGAATAAGAAATGAAGGGTCTGGGAAGCTAAGTGATTCACCAAAGGTCTTACTCATAGTAAGCATAAGATGTAGTATTTGAACACAGGTCCTCTAACTCTCAAGCCTTATTTTTCCACTCTACCATGTTTCCCTGAGGGAACTCTGTTCCACCTCATTGGAGGTCTCCATGTTTCCAAAGGCTGAATGACCACTTGGCTAGTGTGCTTTTGAAGGGATCCTTCTTTACATACAGGCTGATCTAGATGGCTTAGAGGTCCCATTTAATCTGAGATTTTATGACTCACCACTATAGTGTCTTTGACAAATGGTTCTGAATGAATTCAGAGGGAGCTGCGGGATTCAGTAAATGTTTGGGTATAGGAAGGCAAAGTGTGTTTCAGTAAACAATTTTTATCTGTAGCCATTAGTGATGATGAGACAAAGACCATATTTATAAATTGAAGCAGGCAAAATTTAAGATTGCCATTAGGAAGCACTTTCAAAGTATTGGGAAATGCCAAGAAATGTCATCCAAGTCATAGATGGAATTCTCATTTAGAAATTACAAATGAAGAGGTATACATCCTGTTGGAATTGTTTGAGTGTGGTCTATCGGATGGATCAGCTGATCAATGGGATTACCTTCCTGCCCTTATCTCTGAGTTATAAATAATTGTTGCTTGAAGGTAATGCTGACCTCAGGATGATATTTTGAGACTGCTTTCCAGTGTGGCTCTTTTCATATTTCAAAAGGACCTTGGATAGCATCCACAAAAGTTGTTATAATTGCTTCAGTGAATCTGTGATCTTGTCATCTGGTGAGAGAGACTGCAATCCAGTCAAGTCCTTGAAGACCTGAGTTTGAGTCTTTTCTCAGGCTTACTAGCTGTGAGACGTCTCTCTGAGCCTTTTTCCTTACCTAAAATGGGGATCCTAATAGCTATCTTGCCCTTCTCCCAGGGCTGTTGTCAGGATCAAATAAAATAATGTTTATGAAGTGCTTAATATGCTTTAAATCTCTTGTAAATGCCTATTCTTCTTCTTCTTATAGCACCTCCCCAGCTAATACTCATAGTTTGAGGTCCCCAGAGTGGTGGCTGTTACCTTGTCAGTGGCCACACCCCTAACATGGTCATAGACTCCATTTTTTCCTGTCATTTATTCTACACGAGCCATTTTTGGTAATATGATGCAGCCTGCTATTCATCTTCCCTTTGTCCCAGGGGTTACAACAATTTAGATTCTTTCAGGATCATAATGATCCATGACTTGAAGCCATTGAGCATAACTTGGAAAATATTGGTGGTAAAATGAACTTTTGTGGAGAAAATTTTACTTTGTTTCTGTTTTTGTATTGCTGTCATTTCCCACCCCAACAGAAATCCTTCCTGTAACAGAGAAGTAGTTAAGCAAAACATTAGCCACATCTGAAAAGTAGGCCCTATCCTGTACCTACTGTCCTCTATTTCTGCTGCCAAGAGTCAAGAGCTAGACTTCACTGTTAGTTCTGTGAAGCCTTTGTTGGTCCATTTCATTGACTGGAATTCTGATGTCTTTAAAATAATGGGCTTGCTTTTTAAAAAAATTTACTTATGTCCATTTAGCATCATAACAAGTGTTATAATAAAATTCCAGAGTATAAATATGCATATCCATATTGATTTATATGTGAGGTGATCTGGTTATATCTTTAAGAAGAGCCACATTTTGAGTTGCCTAAGGAAAGTAAGATTATCTTGGGTGAGAAGAAAAGACCATCTATTCATTTGATCACTCATGCTTAGAAACAACCACTCCCCTTCTTCCCCCCACAAAAATGACTGGTTAGGTTGTAGGTAGCATTCCTCGGAAAATGTTGGTGTTAAAAATAGGGTCTTTACAGTCAGGGAGCAACATAGGATCAAAGGTACTGTATGTTTTTTTAGATGTGGTATAGACCATTATTTTGTTGTTTGGGGCCCATCTGTATTGACAGTACAACTGATAGATTAACTGGGCCTCAGTTTCCTAAATTGTAAAATGAAGGAGTTGGATTAGATGGCCTCTGTGGTCCTTTCCAACTCTAATTTCATGATCCTATAATCCTGTATGGTGTGTGTGTGTGTGTGTGTGTGTGTGTGTGTGTGTGTGTGTGTGTGTGTGAGAGAGAGTGTGATATCTGCAGTTGGGATGGCCTCCTTGGCATCAGAGACATTTCTCTGTTGTCCCTGCAGTGAGTGTGAAGCCTCCTGCTTGTGTGGATCTGAATCATCTGGATGCCCCTCCTCTGGGCAGATTGGCACCTGCCCTTCTGTCACATAAGCAGGGGAGGAAAGTTACAGCATTCTGGGACCTTGAGAGGTCATTGATCCCATCCCACTTCCACCTATCAGGATGACACTCAGCAACCATTTCAGGCAGTTGAAAAAACTCTGCTTTTAGAGGCTGCCTGAAGGGCTTTGACAGCCTCATTGGTCTCTTTTCTAGTGTTTGTCAGGCTCGTGGGGAAAATTCTGCCTTAAACCTAACCTAAATCCCCCATGCTGTCTTTAAAGACCATTTTAGAATTGTTTAGCTCTCACTGTAAATGAGGGGAGCCTTGAATAGACTTCAAGGGGTCTATGAACTTGGATGGGGAAAGAAATGACATCTTTATTTTCCTGAACCTCTAGCTAAAATTTAGCATTTTTCTTCTATCATTTAACAACATTATTCTGAGAACAAGATCCATAAGGCTACACCAGACCGCCACAGGAGTCCATGACACCCAAAAAAAGGTTAAGAACCCCTACTGTAGATAAAGTCATCATTTTGTCTTTTTGCCTTCTCAGCAGGATCCATTTCCCTCTAAGATCTTAGAGTTGGAAGAAGCATGGGGACCATCTAATCCAACTCCCTCATTTTATAGATAAAGGAAAGTGAAGTCCAGGGATGGGATGGGATGAAGAAGAGGCAGTGTGGGGCAGTGGTTAGAGCAATCAATTTGGAGTCAGAAGATCTGAGCATGAATCCTGGCTCTGGTCCTGCTGTTTCTATCTCACTTGAAACTTTATAAAGCGCTTTCTGCCCATCAACCCTGTGAGGTTGGTAGGGTAAGCATTATTTCCCCTGTTTTCTAGATGAGGAAGCTAAGAGAAATGAAGCTACTTGTTCAGGGTCCCATAGTTGGCAAATGTCAGGAGCTAGGACTCACCTCTGAATTCAGTGTTCTCAGTACCATACTACATGGCCTTGGAAGCAAAGAGAAGAAACAAAGAGTCCAGATGTGGTCTTGAGGGAGTATATCAGGCTTTCTATTATCAGCACAAATCCAGTGGTAAAAGTTATTTTAACTGACTAGTTCAACCACTGAATAAAAACAAAATTGATGCTTAAAAAAATACTCTTCTTAAAGATCCAGGGAGCCTTCTCCCATACCGCAGATATGTGCTGTTCCCCCCCACCCCACATTCAGTTTTCTTTTGTAATGAAAAAGTAGATTTAAACTTGGGCACTGTCTGACAACGTAGGCTTCATTCCATACGTACATCTGATGATACTGGCCTCCTGGCTGTTCCACATACAAGACATTCTATCTCTTGGCTTCTGGGCATTTTCTCTGGCTATCCCTCATGCCTAAAATGCTCTCCCTCCTCAACTCTGCCCACCGGCTTCCCTGGCTTCCTTCAAGTTCCAGGTAACATCTCCTTCTACAGGCAGCATCCTCCAGCCCCTCTTAATTTCAGCATCTTCCCTATCCTGTATATAGCTTGCTTGTATATATTTGTTTGCTTGTTGACTCCCCCACTAGACTGTGAGCTCTCTGAGGATGAGACTGTCTTTTGCCTATTTTTGTATTCCTACTGCTCAGGACATTGCTCGGCACATAGTAGGTGCTTAATAAGTATTTATCGATTGATACCTCATTACTTCTCTGCCAATAAGGAGGAGACACACTTCACTTCATCTTCTGATGTTGAGACTGATCTTTGTATTGCTCAAAGTTCTAATTTCTCCCAGTGTTTTTTTTTCTTCTTTATAATATTGTGTAAACTTTTTTCTTGGTCCTGCCCCCTTCACTCCATATCAATTCATACAAGTCTTCCTAAGTGTCTCCAAATTTGCTGTTTCTTAGGACATAATATTCCATGATCTTCCTACACCAAGACTTGTTCAGCCATTCCCCAATCATTGGGTCTCTGCTTTGTTCCCAATTATTTGCTATCACCCAAAGTGGTCAGGTAGGAGGTAGAGTGGCTAGAACATTGACTGAGGAAGATCTGAGTTAAAAAATGAACTTAGACACTAGCTGTGTGGCCTGAGCAAGCCATTTCACCCTGTTTGCCTCAGTTTCCTCATCTGTAAAATAAGCTGGAGAAGGAAATGGCAAACTACTTTAATATCCTTGCCAAGAAAACCCCAAATGGGGTGATGAAGAATTAGACATGACTGAAAAGACTGAACAGCAGCCATGGAAAGTGCTGCTTCAACTGTCTTTGTACACACGCCTTTAGTTTTGATCCGCTTTGGATTTATTCCTAGTAATAGTATCTTTGGGTTAAATTGTGTATGTATGCATATGTGTGTGCACATGTTTGTATGCAAACAAGCACATAGTGTTCTCTTTTCCTCCCTCCCTGCACCCACCTCCCCTTCTCTCTCACTCTTCTCTGTGTGTATAAAGCTTTAATAATTCCTTAAACCTGCCCTAAGACTTTGGGGATGCCCTGTATAATTTACTTTTAATCTTAATTTCCTTTTTCCTCCCCTTTCCCCAGAGGGCCACTACTGACCTAATCTGTGTAATTTTATGCAGGCCATTTACCTTCTCTAGATATGTTTTTCATCTAAGAAATGGGGGACTTGAACTCAGTGGTTCCAGATCTAAGTCCCAAGATCTTATAATCCCATGGCTATCTAATTAGCAAACCTGACCGACTTTGAATTTCACCTTGTTTGCCTCCTCTGCTGTCCCTCTGTGGTGGTGCTTGCTAATGAGATGGATATTGCCCTAAGGACTAGAAACAGGAAGGAGAAATGAGTTGGGAACTTGAGTAATCTAATGTCAGCTATTTTCAGGCCTAGAATAATTGAAAGTTTTCTGTCCTCAATTTGGTGGCAGTACAGTAAGGGCAATATCCCCTGAAGATCAGAGTATTGGGGGATTATAGATTTAGAGCTAGAAGGGACCTTAGGGGTCATTTTGTCCAGTCCCTATTTTTACAGATGTGGAAACTGAGGCTCAGGGAGAGGTTCATGGTTACACAGGAAGAAAGTAGAAGTTGTGGTTTTAAAGCAGTAACTTATATTCCTCTCTGCCCACTATACCACACTCCCTTTGTCTCCCTTTGTTCCCTCCTGGCTCTTTGTACCCTTTGTGGAAGATTCTCCTAGTACACTCTTGGGTGAAATATTTTTGTGTCCTGCCTCTTTTGTGCTATGGCAGCAGCAAGTCAGAAACTTACCCAGTGGCTCTTGTTACAAGCATCCTCTCATTTCTCTGCTTTCACGTGCTGCAGAAATCCCATTTCTGTTCCCCACTTGCTCCTCCTCCAGGGAAGGGGCTCATCAGGAGCCCGCCATCTCTCCTCTCTCCTGAGTTGGCTGCCTCTGGGGGCTAAAGTGCTCCCAGGTGACCAGGATAGAGCCAGCTCAACATAGGCTTTTAACATCAAAAACAAATGCCTGGAAAGGTTGGCTGGCTTGTGCCTCGGATAGTGAGCAGGCAGTCACCCGACCTCATTGCCTGCCACCTGCCTGAGTGACAGAAGGCAGGACCCATCTGTCTGTATCGGTGTGGCTGGATCATAGAAAACAATTAGCAGGTGGGAAATTTGTTTTTGGGGGGCTCACATAAACCTGTCATTGCAGGGATGATGCCTGTGCTAATTTAGATGCAAATGGAGTTTCCCAACTAGAGCTGATTGCAAAAAGAAAAAAGAAAAAAAAAGGTCCATTGGTCTATATGCTCAGTTTCACTTTAACCACCCCACCCCCAGCCATGCACGGAGCTGTCTCAGGTACCAGAGTTGTTGTGGGTCTGATGACTATCCTTAGTTCTAGCTATTGCTCCCTCCCTCCTTTTTTTTTTTTTGCCTGGATGGGGGTGGTGACACCTGGGGTCACTTCTTTTTGATTAGAAAATCACTTGTCATACCCTCTTCCCCTCCACCCATTTCTGAACCTGAATGGTTTGACAGAAGGCACAAAGGTAGGTTTTGAGCTTTCAAGCTTTTTAAGGGAGGAGTGGGGAGGGGCTGATCCTGGGGAGGGGAAGCCTTGCTTTTTCTCTTGAATTCTGTTGATATCTATTCTAAGAATTGATCTTAAGTGCTATCTACCCTCCTTCCTGGCAGGCTCTGTCATGCTGTGCAATGGCCTAGAATGTGTGGAAGGGGTGAACAGAGAGTGGGCAAAAGTGATTACAAATTGGGCTTTGGTTGTATCAGTAATAGCTTTGGGATTTGGTAAAGGGCAGAGCAACTTAAGAGGTATCAAGGGACTTGGTTTCCTTATTTTTGTAATGAGAGGCTTGGAGTACATGGTTGTAGGGTCATAGATAAAGAGTTGGAAGGAAGCTTAGAGGCCATTAACCCCTTCATTTTGCAGATGAGGAAACTGAGAATTTCAGCAAATTGCCTGAGGTCACACAGGCTTAGGTGGGACCTGCACCCAGATCTTCTGACCCTAAATTTAATGGACTTTCCACTAGATCACACTGTTTTAGATATTTTCACTGAAAGGTCAAGTTTGCTTTGCCTTGGCTAGGGATCAGAACTTGGGCTAGTGGGCCATCAGGGAGAAGTAAATGAGTTTCTTTCTTTCTTTCTTTCTTGCTTACTTGCTTTCTCTCTCTTTTCCTTCCTTCCTTCCTCCCCCCCTCTCTCTTTTCTCCCTTCCCTTCCCTTCCCTTCCCTTCCCTTCCTTCCCTTCCCTCCCCTCCCCTCCCCCCTCCCCTCCCTCCCCCCTCCCCTCCCTCCCCTCCCCTCCCTCCCCTCCCCTCCCCTCCCCTCCCTCCCTCCCTCCCCTCCCCTCCCCTCCCCTTCCCTTCCCTTCCCTTCCCCATTTTAAGGTAATCTGTTGCTCTTTTTTAGCTTATTACAGTCATTGTGGTCTAGCTGAAAGAGATAATATGCTGGAGTTCCAATGGATAGTCAACAAGTCAACATTGAAAAGTGCCTATTACCTGTGATGGGCTACTTTAGTTGCTAAGGAAGACTAAGATAAATGAAACTCCCATCCTCTAGGAGTTACAGTCCAACAAGAGAGAGAACATACGTATACCACCTGGTTAGGTTGTTCCACCTATCTTGGTCCTCAGTGCCTTTTTTTTTTTTTTTGCTTTTTGGAGGGGGGAGGGCAGGGCAATTGGGGTTAAGTGACTTACTCAAGGTCGAACAGCTATTAAGTGTTAAGTGTTTGAGGCTGGATTTGAACTCAGGTCCTCCTGATTCCAGGGCCAGTGCTCTATTCACTGTGCCACCTAGCCACCCTGGTTCCCTTGTTTTTAAAATGAGGGATTATGTTAGATCAAAAGAAGCATTATGTGAAAAGTACTTTGCAAACCTCAAAGTGTTATATAAATATCAGGTCTTGCTGTTATCAGTAGCAGCATCATTTTTTTATTCCTAACTTTTTTGATGGGGTTCAAATAGAAACAATTGGGCCAAGTCAATATTCTGCTATTGGTTTTAAAAAAATATTTAATATTCTGTGCACTATTGCACATGTGTATAAAATAACTTTTTGTAGATAAAAATATTGTTTGTAGGGGAATAAACATTTATTAAGGTTCTACTATGTGTTAGGCACTTTGCTAACCCATGGGGATACAGAGAAAGGCAGATGAATGTCCCTGCCCTCAAGAAGCTTATGATCTTACAGGGGAAGACAAAAACATGAAAAGAAACTGAAAAGGAAAGATGAGAGTACCTGGACATGATCAAGTCCAAAGTAATGGGGCTAGGAAGTGATAAGATAGGATGGCTTCCTTGGGAGCCCTCCTTCAGTAGAGGATCTGAGATCCCTCCATGAGAAAAGGGCCCCCAGGGCAGAGAGTATTGAGGAGAGGGAAGTTTCAGGGTTGATATGATTTTGTAGAATGATGAGATTCCAGAGAGCTTGATGAAATCCAGAGGAGTGCAACCCTGTGGGAAATGATGAATAAAAATAGGAAGCTGTAAACTCATCCTCTAGTCTTACTGAAAGCACCATCCAGTACTTCAACTCTAGAGCAACAGGAGTGATGTGTACCTCCTTTTGTTCCCACCTGCTTTTGATCTCCTTTGCTAAGTCTCTATATTTGGAAAGCTTTTCATTTTATGTAGCTTGAAGATGAGGAGTTTTTGGTATAGTAACAGCTATTGAAAACATTGTTCTCAAATCCTTATGGATCAGTGCTATGTTTGGGTGATTCTGTGCTATAGTTTATGTGATAATGGTTTGGTTTGAGATCAGGCTATTAGTTGACTTCACCAGTATATTTTGAGGTCTGAATTTGTAGTATGAGGATTGTTATTTGTCAGTTCCTGAAAGATAGTGAGCTTCTGAAGTATAATTATAGCTACAAGGTCATGCCTTATTAGCTACTAAATCTGTAAAACTTCAGTGATGTATTGAATAGTTTCCTTCCTTCCTTCCTCCCTCCCTCCCTCCCTCATTCCCTTCTTCCCTCCCTTCCTTCATTCCTCCCTCCCTTCCTTCCTCCCTTCCTTCCTTCCTTCCCTCCTTTCTTCTTTCCTTCCTTCCCTCTTTTCCCCCCTTCCTCCCTCCCTCCTTCCTTCTTCCTTCCCTGCCTCTTAGTTGATTGCTAGGTCCCATCTCCTTAAGGTTAGCCCTTCTGTTGTTTCGGTTGCACTTATGTGATTTCTGAGGTCCTTACCACCTCTAAGTCCTAGGCTTCAAATAGCTGTCATACAAAATAAGTACATAAGAGAGATACAAACAAAGCTCTTTGAAAGGGATCAGTTCTGCCTGGGGAGAGCAGGGAGAAGGCTCCATGGGGAAGGTAGCATTTGAACTGAGTCTTAAAGAGCAGCTGTGATTTCTCTAGGTGGAAATAGGGTTAGGAAGGCTGTTCCAAGCCAAAGAAATAAATAATGAGTAAAGGTGAGGAGGTGGGACAATATGGAGCCTTGTTCAGGAAATGGTAAATGGTTCAGTTTGGTTGGAACATAGAATATGTGAAAGGAGACTAATGTGAGCTAAATTTGGAAAAGACTCTTGGTACCAGATTGTGGAAAGCCCTGCATGCCAGGCTTGGAGAATTTGGACTATATTTCCATGATAGTGGAGAGATATTGAAGGTCTTAAGGTAGTGGAGTGACCCATGTAGAGTCATTACCTTGGATGCTCCAGCCAGGGTCTATTTTTGCACAATATTTTCATAAGAAGAATTCTAATCAGTAGTAGCAATATCAGTGCTATTAGTGCTATTTCCTTTGCATTGGCTAGCCAAAACACTTCCTCCCCCTCCCCTCCTTATGGATTCCCTCTTTTCCCTCAAGATGAAGTTCAAGCATCACCTTCTCCATGATGCCTTTCCTGATCCCTCCAGCTGCTGCCACCCTCACTCCCAAGCTATCATGTACTAACTACTTTAAAAAAAAATTCTCTCTACTTATGTTCTGTCTGTATTCATTTATATACTTGTCCTCCTTCTTTGACTTGAGCTCTTCCCAAGTAGTGGTTGTTCCATTTAATTGTCTTTACATCCTCAGCCCTTAGCATGGTGCCTGGTGCCGATAGGCATTTAATGTGCTTGTTGGTTGGTCAGTTGGTCACTACCTTGTGGTGCAGTGGTTTATCCTGCTATGGGGGTGACCTTGGGCTCTTACAGGCTTTGCCAGCTTTGTCTCAGCTCTGATAGGTCTTACCATACTAGAAATACTTTGAATACGGGCCCAGCGATATTGTATACCTGCCTATCCATTGAGGAATTAGCCCAGCTAAGTTAAAAAAAGACTCATCATCAGAAAGTTGGCCCTCAGAAGATTTTCAACCATGATATATCATGAATGATGCAGAGATTATGATCTGGGTTGGGAGAAGGGAGTGCTTATGCCAATTAAATCAGGTATCTCCAAGCATTTTAATTATTACTCGTCTAGTCCCTGGGGATTTAATCTATAGAGGAGGCATGTGAGAGAAAAGGAAAGGACGGAAGTGACTGATCCTCAGGTACATGTCTGCCTGTGTTACCTCATTCAATAAACTCCAGTCTTTCCCTTTAGGATCATAATGAGAACAGCAGCAGTAATAATAGCTAGTATTTGTGTGGCACTTTAAGGTTTGCAGAGTGCTTTATAAAATTTTTAAATTTATATTTATTCTCATTTTATCCTCCCAACAACCCTGGGAGGTACTATTATTATGCCCATTTTACAGACGAGGAAGCTGAGATGGAAATTGTGTGACTTGTTCAGGTTCATGCAGCCAATAAGTGGTTGAGACAGGATTTAAACTCTGGGTCCAGCTCTTTGTCTGCTATACTGCCTCATTGCCCACATAGATTGTTTGGCATTTAAAACTCTTAACATCCTGGTCCCTTTCTATCTTTTCATTCATCTCACACATAACTCCCCTTTACCGATTCTGTAGTCAAACCCTACTGGCCTGTATGCTGTTCTTCATGCTATGATGGATGTTTCATCACCCCTCCATGCCTTTGCACTGGCCTTTGCACAGAAAAGCCCTCACTCTTCACCTCTGCCTCCTGAAAACCCCTAGTTTTCTTCAGGACTAAGTTTATTATCTTCAACATGAAGTTTTTTGTGGTCCTCCTGCTCCTAGTTCTGTTTTTTGCCAAAGTTATCTTCTATTCACCCTCTACACCCACACACAGACCCACCCCTATACTGGTTGTCTCTTCAGTTAGAATTTAAGATTCTTGAGGATTAGAACTGTTCCATTTTTGTCTGTATCATCAGGACTTTGTACAATGTCTGGCACGTAGTGATGGTGGGTGCATGTTGTTGGTTGACTGAGCTAGAATAGACTTGGTGAGTGATGAACTAGAGGGGTGAGGGAGAGGGAAAAGCCATGGAAGACTCTTAAATGGTAAAGGTCATTGACTTTTTTTTTGGATCAGGGAAAGCAAGGTAATTGGGGTTAAGTGACTTGCCCAAGGTTACATGGCTAGTATGTGTTAAGTGTTTGAGGCTGGACTTGAACTCAGGCCCCCTGACTCCAGGGCTGGTGCTCTATTAACTAGGTTGTTGACTTCTAAGATGAATCAGGGCGCCCTCAACAGAAATAGTTTACAGAAGTCTTGGGTTTAGGGGAAAGACAACATATTTTGTTTGGCACTTGCTACATTGGAGATGCCCAGAGGTAGATACGTAGGGTGTTCAGAAGAAAGATTAAGGTTGGATGCAGACGTTTGGGCATCATCTTCATAGAGATGACAAGTCAACCTATAAGCACTGATGAGTTCCTCAATAAAGACAGTGTATATAGAGGAGAGGATATGGGGCAATGGAAAGTTCTAGACTGAGAATCAGAAGACCTGGGTTTGAAGACTGGATTGGCAACAATCATCAATTGGGCAACAAACATCACTTTGTCCCTGCAGCTTCCTCACCAGTGAAATGAAGGGGTTGGACCCTTCCAGATCTAAATATATGATTCTCTTTGAACCTGGCATTTAGGTAGCACTTTGTCATTTACTGAGTACTGTCCTCACACCAGCCCTGTTCAGGACATGGCACAAGGATTGCTCTTTCCTTCTTACTTAGCTGGCAGCTGAGGCTTTGGGAGATGCCAAAGGTACATTCAAATGAGAGATAAACAGGATTGGAACCTTGGAGTCTCCTACCCCTTGTCTAAGGATTTTCTCATCAATTAGACTAACAGTGGATTCTTTTTTAAAATATAACCTCAAACAAATTCAAAATAATGAATTTTCCAATACATTTTTCCTTCATGTAAACATTAGCGCAAGTTCCAGCTTTGATGATGGTAAAGTTGAATACTCTTTCTGGTGTCTGGGTTGGGAGAAGCAGTATCATATTGCTTCTCCAGGCAGGGCAAGACAACAAACTTTTATGCTAGGCATTGTGTTAAATGGTAGAGGTACAAACAAAAATAAAGACATTGTTTACCATCAAGAAGCTTAAAATTTAATGGTAGACAACATACAACATCGGGGGGAGGCAGAGAAGGAAGAAGGTACCATTGGAGCATGGTGTCAGAGTTCAGAAAATCAATAGCAGAGTCTGGAGAGAATGAAGATTGGCTGACCTGGGCCCCTTCCCATAATGGAAGCCTCCAGGAGGAACTCTTCAGTGACAGAAGGGGACTGGCATGGCTGAGGGGAGTTTGTGGTCAGATGGTAGCTGAAGCCTGGTGACAAACACAGGGAATTTAGAAGCAACGTAAAGAGCATTGGCTCTGGAGTGAGTAGACCTAAGTTCCAGTCCCACCTCTGATGTTCACTACTTGTCTGTTCTTGGGCAAATCATTTACCTTTCCTTGGTCTTTACTTTCTCATCTTTACAGTGGTGGTGGGGATGGGGGTGGGGCACATGGCCTCTGAGTTCCTTTCCCAATTTAAATCAACGATCAGTTAATTTTATTCTTGAATGTTGGGTATTGAGGAGGAGATGGGTCAGGGGAGAGGAGAAAGTTTGAGTTGGATGCTGGTGTGCTGGAATAAAAGCCTTCTAAGGGTTATGAAAACATGGGGAGGGAGGATAAGGAAGGAAAAAGAAACTAGATTCTCCTGGTTTGGGTATTAGTTTAGAGGTGAGTGTGACCTCAATTTATAAAGAGAGTCTGCAACATGAAGGCTGCTTGTGCAGCTAACATTCAGCTTAATGGAATTGGGGTTTTAATATTTATAGCACGTTATGTAAATGCTGCCCCTCCAAGTGCTTTCTTAAATCCTCTTAGCTTATAAATGACAGCTTTGATTTTTTTAAAGAAATAAAATCTTTTCATTTATCCAGTCTAAAAGCAGTAAACAATAGTTGGTTAATGCCCTCCTTTCATGTCAGCCCCCATAGGCTGAATCCTATATTTTAAAGAGTTTATCACTGACTGCTTTTGAGCTTATTAAGGTCATGTGTAACTTAAAGGGGGGGGGGGGGGGAGAGAAAGGCTGACTTTGCATTATGGTGCCAAGGCAACTTCTGGAATCATGCCTGGCCTGTCAGCCCAGCAGTGCGCAATGGCAAAGTTAAAAATATAAGATTACAGAAGCAACATGGATGGCCCATTTAGACTTGATTAGTATCGTTTTGCTCAGAGATCAAGAAGGTCAGAAAATTAGGAGATGCTTTCTGGGATCTGGGTGCGTAAAGCACCCTGAGGTTACAGTAGTAAAATAGAACAAAGTAAATTGAACTCAGGTAAGACAATTGAAAATTTTCAGTGTGATCATTCACACCTGGGAAATTGGCAAACGCTACAAGTGATTTATTGTTTTGCTGATTGCCTAGACTTAAAGTGATGGAGAATATGTTTATAATCCAGATTAAACTTTTTTTCCTCTCATATTTTATTTTTTTCTCAAATACATGTAAAATTTTTTAGCATTATTTTAAAAAAGTTTTGAGTTCCAAATTCTCTCTCTCCCTCCACCCCCTTCCTCATTGAGAAGGCAAGCAATTTGATATAGATCATACATGTGTAGTCATGCAAAACACATTTCCTCATTAGATGTCTTGAAAAAGAAAACACAGACTGAAAAAGTAAAACAAGAAAAATAAAGTAAAAAAAATATGTGTCCTTTGATCTGCATTTAGACTCCATCAGTTCTTTCTTTGCAGGTCAATAGCATTTTTCACCATGAGTCCTTCAGAATTGTCATGAATCATTGTATTGCTGCTAAGTTATTCATAGCTGTTGTTTTTCAGTCATTTCTCAGTTATGTCTGACTCTTCAAGGCCCCATTTGGGGAGGACTTTGGCAAAGATACTGGAGTGGTTTGCCATTTCCTTCTTTAGTTCATTTTACAGATGAGGAAACTGAGGCAAACAGGGTGAAGTGACTTGCCCGGGGTCACCCAGCTAGTAAGTGTCTGAGGCCAGATTTGAACTCAGGAAGATGAGTCTTCTTGACTCCAGGAGCAGCACTCTATCCACTGCACCACTTAGCTGCCCATTCACAGTTGATCATATAATATTGGTGTTACTATGTGCCACATTCTCCTGGTTCTACTCACTTCACCATATTCAACTTGGAAGTATGTTACTAATACCTTTTTTTTTGAGAGTTGATTATTAAATATTTACCAGCTCATCTCTGGTTGAAAGATATGTAAAAGCATCCCTTTCTTTTCCTCTTTGTGGGGGAGAGGAGTCTCTGCTATACTCCCCTGTCTCACCACAGCTGTATCCATAAGGTATTTTCATATTTCAGTTTACATAAAGCTATCCCCATTGCCTAGTGCCTTTATATGTGCAGAAGAGGGAGGGACACCAGCCCTGACACAAACTTATAAAGTAGCTACCTGTATGGGAGATGTTCAGATTGGGGAATGGATATCAGCAGAATAGAAAAGGATAGGGTAGTAGTAACTTACTTTTGGAACAGTCCATAAGATCAGATTTCTTTTTAAAAAGTTTTATTAAATTTTATAATTTTACTTTGTCACTCTTCCCAATAGGAATCTTTCCTTGTAAGGGAGAAATCTAGTTAAGCAAACAAACCAATCTATTGGCCATACCTGACAGGTATGCCTCAGTGATACCTGCTAAGTTCTGCCAAGAGGAGGAAGGCTCACTGCTGTTCTGAAGCTGGCTTGTAATGAATGTAAATGGGTCTACTCTTTATCTGACTTTTATATTTGTGGCTTACCTTGTTTAGACACAGCATTAATCATATGAAGATACTGATCTGGTTAAGACAGTGCCTTATACTCATATTAGAAGCAGAGCCAAATTCAAAAGTTTGGGGCCACTCATCCTGTGCTTGGTCCAAAAAGTGTGGCACCATGGCCCAATAGCCTCTCTTTTCTAATTACGTCCTCCTCTTGATATAGTGGAAAGGGCATTAGATTTGTATATACTCAGAAGACCTGGCTGTGAGCCCTGGTTCTGCCACCAATTTCTTAGTCATATGACTGAGCAAATCACAACCATTCCGAGACTCAGTTTCTTCTTCTAAAATGTTGATAATAAAAGCACCTCCCACTTCACAGGCTTTGTGAACAGGAAAGTGCTAGATAAAATGGGATATGGTATTTATATGGGAATGGTTTGTCTAGGTGAAAATTCTCCAGGTAGCTAGGGGGTGAAGTTTTTCTCCGAATTCAAATTCTGCCTTGGATACTTACTAACTGCGGGATCCTGGGCAATTCACTGATCCTCTCTGTTCCTCAGATTCCTCATCTGCAAAATGGGCACAATTGCTCCTACCTCACCACAAATGAGATAGCACATAAAGCTCTTTGTAGCTTTAAAGCCCAAATAAATTCTAGCTGTCCTTGTTATCCATGTGCTTTTGGACTGACCCCCATCAGCATCAGTTACTTGTTTTTTGCACAGATAATGAAAACAGATTTTAATATTTGCCTAAGCAAAATGTAATTAGGGATGTAATTCTACTGCTTAAGAAAAAAGAAGAAAATTATAGAAAGCATTACAAAGCCAAGTGTCAATCATTAGCTATTCTTGAATTTTCTGCAGGAATGCTTTTCTTCTCTATGGTTAAAAGTTGACTGTTCTAAAACTTCATTAATTTGGATGGTTCTGGGGTGAGGAGAAGGGACAGTTTGAATGGATGAAAAATATGAGTTGTTAAGCATTTCTAAAGAAAAGTAATTTTGTTATTTCCTAGTCAGTACATAAGCCCTAATCTCCAGCAGCCTTTGACACTGTTGACCACTCCCTCCTCAGTATATTTTCCACCCTTGTTTTTTGTTATACTCCTCCTGCCTTTCCTCCATCACTTCTGATCTCTACTTCTTTGCTTCCTTCCCTACTTCTCCTGCTTCCTCCCATACCCTAAATATGGACCAACTCAAGACACTATCTTCAAAACTCTTCTCTGTCTCTCTAGACTTGCTCCCTTGGTGATTTCATGCATTCCCCATGTTTCAGTCACCACTGCCATGTTAATGATGCCCCAGTCTGCAAATCCAACACTAACTACTCCCTTGAGTGTCAGTCCTGCATCAAATCACCTGTTTCATATTTCTCTTTGGACACTTCTTTGCAACTCAAAGTCAAGACTCTCCAAAACTGAACTTACCCTCTTTCCCCCAAAACCTATACCTCTTTGGTCTTTTGGTTAGCTCTAGGATCCTCCAAGCTCCTCAGGGTAGGAAACTCTTGAGTCCTCTTTGATGTTCTGCTTGTTCCCATTTCTGATGAGTTGCCAAATCCAGTTGATTCTATTTCTGCAGCATCTTTTATGTTTAGCTCACTTTTCACTCCTGTTAGAACTATTAGAACTCCTTCAGGCAGGTGTGGCCTCCTAACTGGTCTCCCCACCTCGAGTTTCTCCCCTTTCTAGTCTGTACTTCACTCATGTCCTCCCTCCTAAGGAAAATTCACATTACTTGGCTTGGCATTCAAGATCCTGCATTATCTGTGGTCACCTTTTTTTATGCTTTCTTCTTTGGAGGGGGGGAAGGTAGGGCAGTTGGGGTTAAGTGACTTGCCCAAGGTCACATGGCTAGCGTGTGTGTGTGTGTGTGTGTGTGTGTGTGTGTGTGTGTGTGTGTGTGTTTTAAGTGTCTGAGACCGGATTTGAACTCAGGTCCTCCTGACTCCAGGGCCAGTGCTCTATTCACTGTGCCACCTAGCCGACCCCCTGTGGTCACCTTTTTAGCCCTATGTCTAACTACTCTTTTTTGTGTTCTTTCTCTTCTGGTAGCTGAGTGGTGCAGTGGATAGAGCTATGGACTTGGAGTCAGGAAGATCTGAATTCAAATCCAGCCTTAGACACATTCTAGCTTTGTGGTCCTGGACAGGGCATTTAACCTTTTAACCACAGGTTTTTCACCTGTAAAATGTAAATAGAATAATATATGTCAGTCCCTTTCCAAAGCTGAAATGCCATATGAATGTTGGCTCTTATTGTAGCCAAAGTGGACTATTCCCAGCTCCTCTCTTCATCCCATTTTGCCCTTTCCTGCTTTCCACTTTTCTGTACACCCTCTCAAATGCCTAGAATAGATTCCCATGATATATCTGCTTGTTGAAATGAATTCTCTCCCCTCACCCCCTTTTACAGCCCAGATCAGCTGCCATTTCCTTTGTGAAGCCCCAATTCTGCAGCCATAGGACTCTGACACCTCTGTCTTCAAACTGTTCATTCTCTTGGTGGGGCTTTATCTATCCTTTGAGTATATAATCTTCAAGCTTGTATTATTGATACTTAGCTTGATATCTTGTTCCCACCTATTTCCTAAGTTCTGGCAGAAGTTATATGGAGGGTAGGTAGAAGACTTGTTTCCCCAATACACCCTACACAGGGTCTTGTGCATTTTGTTATTGTTTAAATTTGTACTTTCATCCACATGAAAGACTCCTCGTATACAAACTAACTCCTAAAAGCAGGTCAGCCTGGGCCACTTGCCTGGACTTTGTAATCTTAGAGTTCCCTTAAGCACTCAGCAGTTCAGTGACTCTCCCATGGTCACACAGCTACCATGTGACTGGCTGGACTGGAACTCAGGGCTTCCTAATGCCAAGACTGGCCTTTTAGTCTCTGTTCCACACTCTGTCTTGCACAGAGTATATAGACTTAAGAAAAATGTCTGCACAATCCACAGTAGTGATCTGTGTTGCCAAGTATAGCTTATGTGACATTTATAGGTGTAATGTTAATGGGATATAAGATCTTCTCCATCCATTAATGGGCCTGAGGTAGAGCCCATTAAAGAAGGCTTGCTTGTAGGAAGCTTTTCACACCTTTTGCTAATTTCTAATTAGGCACTGAGTCATAAGGGCTGTGATGCCTTCTGGCTCTGAGAAGTGTGTATAAATACTCTGAGTTGGTAGTTTGCTTTGGGGCCTTGCTTATGATTCCCTGGTCAAGATTCTGAGTGGCCATATATTCAGAGTTCCCCAATGGCTCAAATGTAAAGGTTCTTTTGATCCAGAGATGTATGTAAAGTGTATAGTTGATTCAGGCAGTCAGCCCTGTCTGTTGGTCTTTATTTCTCTGCTTGCATTTTCTCTGAAGTTCAGGGTGCTGACTTTTCCCCTGAACTAGTGAATGTAATTTTAAAAGATAGTAAAGCAGGTCTAAGAACCTGTGCTAGAAGCCATCCTGGATATGCCAGTGTGGTTGCTGCCACAGTAGGCCGTCTTCTTTAAGAAAGAGCTAAGAATGATTTATGTTATAAATAGCAGAGCCAGACTTTGAACCCAAGCCCTCCAACTACAAATCCATTTCCCTCTTTCCTCCTCTCTTTCCTTTTCTCCTTCTCCTTACCTTTCTCCCTCTCCTTCTTCTCCCCCTCTCTCTCCCTCTCCCTCCTAGCATTGTATGCAAATAGTATTTAAAAGATTTCTCCTCTTTTGTGGTTAAGAAATTACTACCAGTTTATTTGGCTTATTAATTGCTTAATAAATCACTTCCTCTTTACTTCCTAAATTGAATGACAGAATATCAGATTCTGAATTAATAGAGTCTGAATAGTTGTACAGCTGTGCCCTGATCTTTAAAAAAATAATATTTTAACACTTCATCTATCCGGAATTCCCCTCTACAGAATACAGTCAGGTACTCAGTTTTTGGGGAAAGTAAGCATTGCAGAGTCCATGTAGTAAAGGTTATTCATTTTAGTCAGAAGAGAGCCCCATGAACTATCACTGAAAGCCTCAATCTATATGAAGGGCAGCTTGGCTGGGTGTGGTGAGAGATGTTCCAATTCTGACCCATTATGGCTGTGTGACTCTGTGCAGTCACCTGTGGAACACTAAGACTATTAATTGTTAGGTGTTACCCTGCTTTTGGTAGAGGGAGTTTCCTGTCCCCAAAATATCACAGGTCTGGTCTCTCTTCTTCCAAATAAAATCCATAATATGTACATTTATGTGCACATGGACATACACATATACAATGTTTATATATATATGCACAAAACATACTATATATGCATAATCTACACACAATGTATATACACATATGGATACATGTGTGTATATACCCACGGTATACTATGTATGTATAGACATATAAACACATCTATATGATACATACAGAATGTGTGCGTTTCTGGGTACATATATATAATATGTTTGTTTTGCACACAACTTTTCTGAATCACGTTTGAACTCCTGGAGCATTTAATTGTGTGTATCACTCATTTGACACTTTCCATATGCTTCCCTTAATTGTTTTTATGTGTATGCTTTCCTTCTTTCTTCATTTAGTTTGTAAATTCCTTCAGGGTTGAGACTGACTTTTTAATAAAACCTCTGCTTTAAAAAAATAGCCTTCTTTAGGGGCAGAGTAGTCTGGTGGCAAAGAACTCTGGGTGTGGAGTCGGGGGGCGGGGGTGAGGGTTTGAATCCAGGCTTTGTCTCTTCTTCCCTGTGTGATGTGGGGCAAACCATTTATGTCTCTAGACCTTGGTTTTCTCATTTATAGCATGAAAGGAGGCTGATGGAGTCTGAAGTTTCTTCTATTTCTAAATCTTTGAATTTATGGCAAATCGAAGCTTTTGATGGTCATAATAATAAAAGCAGCAATAATAGCAGTTCTGTAGTGCTTCCTATGTGCCAGAAACTGTGCTAAGCCCTTTAAAAATACCATATTTGAAAATATCCCCTTTTTACAGATGAGGGAACTAAGGCAAATGACTTGCCCAAAGTCACACAATTATGAAATATTGTAGAGGCTTAACACATGTTACATAATAACATGTAACTTAATACATACTACCCTGAGTAGTATTTCAAGGTACTTATCCCTGATACCCTTTTACTTCTTGGGATCCTTTCTTTTATTCCTTTTTTTTTTTTTTAAGAAAGGTGATTAGAGGTGAGTGGGTAGGAGGAACACTGTCGCTGAAAACCTTATAATGCTTTAGTAAAAGCTGAAGACGCTTAAGGTTGTGGAATCACTCAAATAAGTTTTTTTAAGGTTTTTCTTTTTCTTTTGCTGTATTAAACTGCTTTAGCCAGCAGGAGGTGCACAGACTGTGGCTAGGTCAAAGGCTTCAAAAGAAACCAGACCTCCTCTTCTCAGAATGGCCCTGCTCCTGCCTTGATGGGGTCGAAGTAAGCCCATCTGGGAGCTGTGCATGGCCTCTGATTTCCATTGTTCTGGGATTGCTGTTTGATTGGGGGACTTGTATTCACTCTGTCTTTGGCCACAGGTGACCGTGGAAGAGGTGATGACCACAACGGCGTACCTGGATCTCTTCCTGCGCAGTGTTTCGGAGCCGGCTCTCCTTGAGATCTTCCTTCGTTTTATTCTCCTGCACCAACATGAAAACGTCCACATCCTGGACACGCTGACAAGTCGGATCAACACCCCTTTTAGGGTGAGGGCCAGAAAGGACACAGTCCATCCCTTGTAACAGATTGTTCTGAGAATCCCTTATCATCAGGAGTGAATTGAGAATGGTCCTTTTCTTTCTTCCCCCTTATTCGCTGGATCATTCAGCATTCAGTAGAGCTGAGAATTTAAAGGAACTGAAGAGATCATGTAGTCCTAATACTTCATATTATAGAATGCTACAGAAATGAAATGACTAATTCAAAGTCACACTGATGGTAAATAAGCAGAATCAGGCTTCCAACCCAGGCCCCTCTAACTACAAATCTCTCTTTCTTTCCCTCTCTCCATCTCTCTCTAGCTCTCTCTCCCACCCTCTCTCTCTTCCTTTCCAACTTTTATTCTTTCTCTTTTTCTCTTTCCCTCCCTCTCTCTCCCCCCTTTCTTTCTTTTCCCTTCTCCTCCCCCTCTCTCTTTCTCTCTTTCCCCCTCCTTCCCCCCTCTCTCCCTTCCCCATCTCTCCCTCTTTCCCTCTCTCCATCTCTCTCTTTCTCTCCCTCCCTCCTTTTCTCTCCTCTCTTCTCCCTTCCTCTCCTTTCTTTTCTCCTTCTCTTCCTCTCCCCCCCTTCCCTTCCAGGCTTTTGTATATAAGTGGTGATACACTAAAAAGAAGACTAAAATAAGAACCACAGCACTTGCACCCAGTTCTTAACTCTGTGGCTTTCTCCTTATGTAGCCTTGAACAGGCCCTCTTGTCCTCAGTTTCTTCATTTGTAAAATGAATAGATTGTGCTAGACCTCTGAGATTTAGTCCGGTTTTAAGTCTATGAACCTTCTCATATCTGTGGAAACATGAAATTGATGATGTACTTTGCTACCAGGAGTCATTTTGGCAGGGAATGGTACCCACTGCCTTTCACAAGGACTTTTTCTAAATCTGTTTTAGCTGGCACTTTCTCCTTTGAAATGAACATAATGATCGTGTTCTTCTGAGGAGATAAGATGCAGAACATATGGCCCGAAGCATAAGTCTAAAGCAAGCCTTCTTAACCTGGGGTTCATTGGGTATTTTTTTTAATTTGATAACTGAACTTTATTATAATTGGTTTCTTTTGTCATCCTGAGTATTTTATTTTATATATTTAAAAACCTTTTTCCTGAGAAGGAATCAAGACTACCAGAGGGGGACCATGTCACACAAAAGGGTTAAGAACCCCTGGTCTCCAGCAAGGGATCAAGGGGGTATCAGGTCTGTGAGATTACCAGTTTAGAGTGATTTCATGTTACAGCTGGGGAAACTGAGACCTAGAGAGAAGGGGTAAGTGGTAGAGCTGGACTCCAAATTCAAAACATTTTCTATTAAACCTGGATGACTGAGTGGTAGAGGCAGCATGGTACATTGGGTTCACATCTCTCCTGAGACACTAGCCTTATAGTCCTGGATTGGTTGCTTAATTTCTTTGTGCCTTAAGCAGTTCTCTAAGATTCACCTACCAAGTTATTAGTGGAGAGTAGTCTGAATTGGTAGTCGGGGTTTAACTTATTTGGTGCCTTTTATGGGCCAGGTACAATACTAAGTCCCTGGGGCTACAAGGACCAAAATGCAAAAGTCCCTGACCTCAAAAAGCCTGCATTCTACTGGTGGTGGTAATGGTGGGAGCAGGTACACAAATAAACAAATCAATAAAAAGAAAATATAGAGTGTTCCGTATTCAGTATTAAGGACCATGTTACTGTCCATGAGGGCTTTTCACATGGGCACCTGGGCAGGTAACCACTTCATAGTTTAGACCTCTGATCAACTTTAAAGTTGATGGCCTTTGTGGCTAAGAAGCATGGATGCTATTTCTGCTGAATCAGCTACTCTTCTAGGGGCAGAGGAATGGGTCCTGTAAGGAACTCTCCCTCCCCAAGCAGCTTGGGATCTTTGCCAGAGCTGTTTTATGACACCAGCTCCAGCTAGGCCAAGCCTGCTTCTCTCTTACTGGCTCCTCTGGTGCAAAAGTCCCCATTGTCTCTGCTGAAGAGGCTTCCAAACAATCAGCAGAATTAAATTTGTAGTGGCGTTGCTGCCAGTTGTTGCAAAATAAACCTCTGTTCCTCTTGGTGTGACTCAGGGCTTTTCTTTGGCAGGGATTCCAAGCTCTATTAGAATGTGAAAATGTGTGAATATTTTAGAGGAGATAGAATTGAACAATGCCTTGAAAGATGGATGTTATTTGTATAGGCAGCAGTCATGGTGAGGGGCACAGCATGGACAAAGGTGTGGAGGAAGGAATGATAGTGACTCCTGTGGGAGACTGTGAAAGGACTGGCCTAAGCAAATGAATGAACCACAGGGGATGGGGTGGAGCACAAGCTGATGATATCTTATAGGTCAGGATTGAGAAATTGGCAATGAAAAGGGTGAACAGGAGAAGGATATGATGAAATGCCTAGTTTAAGAAGGTCAATCTAGCTCAGTAATTTAACTTGCTCTGTGATTTTGGTTTGAGTCTTTCATCTCACTATGCTAATGTGTTGGGTTTTTTTTTTTTAAAGCAATACCATCTCATAGGTGTTTAGTGGGATATAGGGGGTATAGCAGATAGATCTCTGGGCTTGCTGTTAGGAAGACCTGAGTTTAAATCCAGCCTCAGACTGGCTGTGTGACTATGGGTAAGTCACTTAACCCTATTTGCCTCAGTTTCCTCATCTGTAAAATGAGCTGGAGAAGGAAATGGCAAATCACTCCAGTATCATTGCTAAGAAAACCTAAAGTGGGGCCAGGAAAAGTTAGACACCACTAAAATAGCTGAATAATAGTTTTTAGCCCAATATATGAAAGGAACAGCATTAAGAAATGACCAGAGAGCTCTGTGGTCATGCTATCCCTTAGCTCAGAGAAGGTCTGGGGATGGCGGGCTGCCCCTTGCCTTCCATCCTTCCGACTCCACCAAAGTCTTGTGGGTTATCTTGAGTTGTTTGATATCTCTGTGACGCCTGTTCTCTAGTTATGGGATCAAGTTGACACATTTCCTTTGTCATGAGATTTTCATATTTAACCTTGCTTTGAATTAGATTTACTGAAAGATATAAGATAAGATTACTCTGAGGCCCTCAGTAGACATGTAGCGTACTTTGATAAAATGAAACTAATACAAACTAGCTCAGTTCACCTTGTATTTATTGAGTCCCAATATGTGCGGGGCACTGTGCTGAGGACAGAGAGATGGGAAAGAAGGCTTAGACAGCCCTCTGGGTGGTTGGGGAGACAACATATTCCATATGAAGCACCTGGGGAATAATAGATGATGATGCTAATTGCTAACATTGATGTGGCCCTTTTAAGCTTCAGATTATAGGTGGGCTGAAGGTGGATGGAACCTTACCGGTCACCTAGTTCAATACTCTCACTTTACTGATGAGAAATGGGTTAAGTGACTTCGGCAGGGTGTTAGGGATTCTCTGCCGAGGTTTAGGCATATTTCTCTTGAGTGTGGAAGCCTTACAGTATTCCAGGGCTCAGTGTAACTTGCTAACAGAAACATCTGGTGAACCTTAGCATCTATAGGGAATCTTCCTTATTTTAAATTTAATTCTCACAACCACATGTCAAATGAGAATTGAGAGAATTGGGAATGTTTTAGCCTTGAGGTGCAATGGGCCTGGAGTCAGGAGGATCTGAGTTCAAATCCAGCCTCAGACACTTACTGGCTGTGTGACCCCAGGCAAGTTACTTAACTTTTGTTTGCCTTTAACTGTGAAAAGGAAATAATAATTGCACCTACCTCCCAAAGTGGCTGGGAGGATCAAATGAGATAATGCAAAGTATTTAGCACACTGTGTGTCTCATAATAGAAGGTTAGTAAACATTTCTTCCCTTCTCTGGAGAATGGAAGATGCCAGGAACCTGGTAGCTATCTTGAAGTACTTGAAAGACTATTTCATTGAAGAGGGTAGGCATTCCAAGGGGCAACTTTTCACTTACTATAATGCAAAACTTCCTAACAATTAGAACTAGCCTAGGTGGATGGATAACCTTGGGAGGTGTGATGTTAATGGGATCTTCCCTACCCCATTAACAGGCCTTAAGGGAAGCTTGCTTAGGGAAGGTTTGCTTGTAGGAAGGCTTTCACGCCTTTTGCTAATTTCTAATTAGGCTCTGTGTCACCAAGCTTGTGTTGTCTTCTGGCTCTAAGAAATGGATATATACTCTGAGTTGGTCTTTTTCTTTGGGTGCTCACTTATGAGAAGAATCTTGTGATTCCCTGGTCAAGATTCTGAGTGACCTAATGTTCGGAGCTACCCGACTGCTCAGATATAAAGGCTCTCTCCATCCAGGGACGTGTGTAAAGTGTATAGCAATATTGCTTTGACTCAGGCAATCAGAGCCCTACCTGTTGATCTTATTTCTCTGTATTTTCTCTGAAGATCAGGGTGCTAACTTTTCCCCTGAACTAGTGAATGTAATTTAAAAAGATTCTTGACCCCTTAAACAGTTATCTTTCCTAGCAAAGCAGATCTAAACCTGTGCTAGCAGCCATCCTGGGGATGCCAGTGTGGTTGCTGCTACAGGAGGTTGTACATTCTCCTTCTCTGGAAGTCTTCAAGCAAGGACTTGCTAACCATTTGCTGGATATGTTGTAGCGGGGATTCCTTTGGTTGGGTTTGAGTTAGACTAAATCAGGTATAAGCAAACAGTGGCCCCCTGACCAGATCTGCCCTACCTACTTTACTAAAGCTTGTGAGCCAAGAGTAATTTTTACATTGTAAAATAAAGTTTTATTGTATTTAGGAATAAAAAACTATTCTTAGCTCATGGGCAGTATCAAAAAAGGTGGTGGCTAGAGCCATTGTTTGCCATCTCCTGTACTAGATGGTCACTGAGGTCTCTTCCGACCCAGAACATCTGATTCTGTACGATGGATATTATCATCTTTCTCTGCCAGGTGAAGAAGCTGACCCTTGGGAAGGCTGAGTTACTGACCTCTGGTCACACAGAGGTGGGGTTAGAAACCTGCTCTGTCCTGATTCCAGATTCAGTGCTCTGCCCACTCAGTAATAGGAGCTTTCCTAAGTAATAGGTGATTAAGTTCCAGAATGGTAGAGACAGAGAGCATACAAGGTCAGAGAAGGGAGAGATCATCGTTGCTTAGAGAAGGTTCGATTTGAGCTGAACTTTGAAGGAAGGCTAGGACAGCATTTGTATGAACAGAGAAGGCTCCTTGTGAGTGATTTAGCAGGAACAGATGTGTGGAGCCCTGCATGAGCATGCCACTTGAGGAAATGGGAGGTAGTGGGAGAAATATCTGCCAGTTGACAATGAATGCAGTGGGAAGTCATTGAAGGCTATGGAGCTGGGGAGTAATACAATGAAAGCAGGATTCAGGAATATTTGTCTAAGTGTCATTGTATGACATGGAATGGAGAGGGCAAATTCTAGAAGCAGGAACACTAATTGGGAGGTTCTTGCAGAACATTGTGTATAGAGTGATGGGAAATCCTCCCTAAGTTGACAACCACAGGAGTGGAAAAGAAATGGTGACTATATAGACTGTTTGAAGGAAGAAGTCAAGTGACCTGGTGACATTGGATATAATGGATCAGAGATTGCCAAGAAGTCAGGTGACACCAGAGAAACTGGAGTAATTATGGTGTTACTGGAAGAAGTGAGAGATTGGGCTTGGGGAGCCAACTTGAGGTCTGAAGTGATGACAAGACATTCAAGTGGAAATGGTGACTGGGCAGTGGACTGAAATTCAGATGAGAGGTCAAGACCAAAGGAATACAGTTTGGAGTCAGAGTCCATAGTTTCATGAAATTAGAAAGGAAGAATTATTCAAAGGAGAGAGTGTATGGAGGAGGACTGAGCCTTGTGAATCCCTCAAGTTAGGTGGTAAGAGAAGAGAGTGGGTCCTAAGAAGGACTCGCCTGACCCCTGAGAATTAGGAGAAAATGAGGATAGTACAGTGTCATAGCAAAGGAATGAATTGTAAATATATCCACTGTGGAAATGTTTTACATAGCTACACATGTACAATCTATATTGAATTGCTCATATTCCCAGTAAGGGTGGGTGACAAGGGAGAAAGGGAATTAATCTGGAATTCAAAGTTTTAAAATCAAATGTTTAATTATATATATGTGTGTATACACTATTATTAATATTATTTTACATGTAACTGGGAAATAAGATATATAGGGACTGGGGCATAGAGATCCACCATGCTCTACTGGAAAGTCAAAGGGGATATGGGAGAGAACAGATTGGAGGAGGGGATATCCAGTGGGATTGCTATTATGGGGCAGTGTGTAGAGGAAAAACGGGGAGAAAATTTGTAACTCAAAATCTGGTGGAAATGAATGATGTAAACCAGAAGTTAATAAAGCATTTGATTAGGAATGAGTTGTAAAAAGTGAAGGGGAAGATTAGTAGTGCCACATTCCAAAGAGAAGTTGAGAAGGAGGAGGACCCCCCCCCCCAAAAAAAAAGACCATTGGATTTAGAAAGAAGGAAATCACCAGGGCTCTTCAGAAGACTGGTTTCAGTGGTGAGCAGAGAATCTAGATTGTTAGGGGATAGGAAAGAAATGAGTGATAAGGGAGTAGGAAGCAATGACAGAAAGTCACAGTGTCACTTGTCAGATATGATAATGAAATAGGAACAACAAACATTTAGTAAGTTACTATTGTATACAATGTAGTAAACCAGGCCCTAAAGGAGAAACAGATATAAGATGTATTAATTACCTTCATGGAAGAGGTAGGGCCCGAGTTGGGTTTTAAAGAAGAAAAAAGAATCCAAAAGGCAGAAATATTAGAGACCTCTATTCCAGGTATGATGACAGCCAGGGTGGCATAACCAATATATAGAGTTGATAGATGGCAGGGCTAGACTGGCAAATGGCAAAGTAATCTAGTTTGATTGGAGAGTCTTATGAAATAACCTGGAAGGTGGAGTCAGATTGTAGAGTGCCTTGATGGACAGGATCAGGAGCATGTATTAAATTTGGTAGGCAGTGAAGAGCCACTGAGGGTTTTTGATAGTGACCTGACCAGACCAGGAAGAAAGGCTGGAGATAGGGAGTTCAGTTGATGAAATAGGAATGGAATGAAGGAGAGGGATCAGTATTAGAATTGACTGGACTTAGCAACTTATTGGATTGAATTCAATTCACAGATATTTATTAAGTGCCTACTAAGGGCATCTGAGCACTGGGCATACAAGATATAGACACAATAGTCCTTGTTCTTAAGGTCCTTCTGCTGGATGGAAGAGGTGAACGAGAAGGAAGGTCCAGGGGTGAAACTCAACTTGGAAGCTTTGGTGACTGGGGAAAATGGTGGTGTGAACAAGGAAAATAGGAAATTTAGGTGAATGGGTGGGTTTGTAGATCAAGATGGTGTGTTCAGTTTGGGACATGGATGGAGAGCTGGACTTGGAGCCATATTGGCTGTGTGACTTTGAGCAAGTTCCTTAACTGAATGTCCCAGGAAACTGGAAAAGCTCAAGGGAAGGTGCATAGAAGGTGCTGACCTGCATTGGTAAAGGGAATTTCATCATCTCTGTCCTAGTTCTAATCCCTATCCCTACATCTGAGGTGCTGGTTAGGTAATCTGAGTTATCTTCCTCTTTATCTGGAATGGCACAGGCAAAGGGGAAGCATGGGGTGCATTTGGGCTATAGACAGTGGTCCTTTTTAGCCCGGGAGGGGTGTGAGAAAAGGCTGGAAAGGCAGCTTGGTGCCACATTGTGGAGGTCCCTATCCTGCACCCGACAATAGTGCCGCCATCTTACCAGTCACCTGTGCTCATACGTTCCAACCATCTTTGATGCCTTACCTCCCTGGTTCCACAGAGTCAACCAGTTACCTATCAATAGTCCTTTTGATGCCATCAAAGTATTTTCACATTTTACCCCTCCCTACCATTCCCACTGTTATGACCATAGGGTAGTACTTCATTGCCTGTTGTTGCCTGGAATATTGCCGTGTTCCCCTAGGTCTCCATGTCCCTGGTCTCTCCTTCCTATAGTGCTTCCTATACAACGTTGCCAGGTTAAGCTTACAAATGTCTATACCTCTCAGTTAAAATTCAGACTTCTCTATTTGGCCTTTCAAGCTCTACACATAATGTCTTCATTATAAAATACTCTATGAAGTACTAATGTGCTTGCTTATACCCTGCTAATAGTGGTGATTCCAATGATTCCATATTGCCTACTATTGGGAACTTGGCGTTCCAGTGAAACTGAACCACTTGGTGTTTTAAACAGATTGATATTACATCCTTCGCCTACCCTCCAACCCCTGCCATGTCCTTGCCTTGGCTGTCCCCCAAGGTTAGAATGCACCCTTGAATCATCTGTACCTCTTGGAATCCCTGTCTCTCTTTAAAGCTCAGCTCAGGTGCCATCTCTTACACAAGGTCTTTCTGGCCATTTCTCATCTTATTTTCCTTCTCTCTGGGCCTCCTGGGTACCCCCATTCAGCTTGTGGAATACAGCAGTACATTAATTAGTTTACTTCATAGCTACACTAGATACTGAGTAGGCAGGCTGCCAACAAGATTCAATCTTCAGAGTTCTTTTTCAGAATATTTTGAATATTTCCCTTTAAAATCCTGTAAAGACTGTTAAAAATGGCCCTTAAAAGAGCCTGTAAT
>WOXC01006386.1:0-83828 GCA_011680675.1 Gymnobelideus leadbeateri | reverse complement strand
CAAAATCAATAAAAAAAGCAAGTACATAAGAATCTCTATAATCCAGATTATGATGTATTATTGGAAGGACAGCCCACAAAGATGGTCTATCCTTAATATACATTAGACAGTTGCTGAAGAAAGATAAGGAACTATGATTCAAATTGAATAGGAAAATAACTGGTTTAGATTACATTTGGGAAATTAGATATTATTTAATTTAATTTAAAAAATCATTCTATAAAATAGTTCTCAATTATACATAAAAGTATTTTAACAATAATTTAAAATTTTTTTGAGTTCCAAATTTTCTCTCTTTCTCCCATGTCTACTCCTTCCTTGGGAAGGCAAGAAATCCAATATTGATTATATGTGTGAAGTCATAGAAAAGATTTCCAGTTATGTTGCAAAATAAAATACGAATGAAACAATAAAATAAAAATAAAGTTTTAAAAGATATACTTTAATCTGCATTCAGAATTCATCTTTCTCTGGAGGTGTATGTATCATTTTTCATTATGGGTCCTTTGGAATTGCCTTGGATCATTGTGTTGATCCATTGTCTTGCACAGTTGATCATTCTTACAATATTGCCACCAGAAAAGAGATACTATAAATATTTTTTGTATACATAGATCCTTTTCCTTTTTTAAAATCTCTTTTTATAGATCTAGTAGTGGTATTGTTAGGCCAAAGGGTTTGCATGGTTTTATGGGCCTTTGGGCATTGTTGCAAATTGATCTACATAAATGAATCAGTTCACAACTTCACCAACACTATATGCAGAATTTTTATAGCTTTTTGGGAGTAGCTCCAAATGATTCTCCAGAATAGTTGGACTAGTTCACAACTCCACCCATGGTGCATTAGTGCCCTATTTTTAGGATGTTGCCTCCAATATTTGTGATTTTCTTTTTCTGTCATATTAGCCAATCTGATAGGTATGAGGTGGTGTTTTTAATTTATTTTTATTTAATTATTAGTTATTTATTATATATTATTTATTTAAAATTATTTAATTTTAAATTAAGATTTAAATTACTCTAATAAACTGTGTTTTAGAACATTTTGATATAATTATTTATAACTTTGATTTCTTCATCTGAAAACTGCCTGTTTATATCCTTTAACTTTATCAACTAGGGAATGGCATTTATTTTTATAAATTCAACTCAATTCCCTATATATTTCAGAAATGAGAACTTTATCAGAGAAACTTCCTCTAATTTTTTTTTTACCAGTTTCCTAATTTTCTTCTGGTTTTGGCTGTATTAGTTTGTGCAAAAGTTTTCTAATTTCATGTAATTAAAATTATTTTGTTTCTTGTAATCCCCTCTATCTCTTGCATTGTAATAAACTCTTCCTGTATCCATAGATCTTACAAGTACATGCATCTATGATTCCCAAATTTACTTATGATATCATCCTTTATATCTAAATCATTTATGCATTTTGACTTTATCTTGGTATACAATGTGAGATGTTGGTTGATATCTAGTTTGTCAAACTGCTTTCCGGGTTTGCCAGTGATTTTTGTCAAATAGTGATTTTTTTTTTCCTTTTTGGAGGGCAATTGGGGTTGTGACTTGCCCAAGGTCACATCGCTAGTTTTTGTGTTAAGTGTCTGAGGCCAGATCTGAACTCAGGTCCTCCTGACTCCAGGGCTGGTACTCTATTCACCTCACCACCTAGCTACCTCCTAAATAGTGATTTCTTGTCCCCAAAGTTTAAATCTTTAGATTTATTAAAACATATGATCATTTACTACTTTGTGCTGTGTACTTAATCTATTTCACCAATCTGCCATTCTATTTCTTAATTGGTATTAGATTGTTTTGATATTACTGTTTTGTAATATAATGTGAAATTTGGAACTACTTGGCCACTTTTCTTCACATTATTTTTTTTTCATTGATGCCTTTCATATTCCTGACATTTTGTTCTTTCAGATGAATTTTGTTACTTTTTTTAGCTCTATAAAATAATTGTTTGGTAATTTAATTGCTATAGTGCTAAATAAGTAAATTAATTTAGGCAGAATTGTTATTTTTATTATATTGACTTGGCCTACTCATGAGCAATTGATATTTCTTCATTTGTATATATTTGTTCTTATATGTATGAAAAGGGTTTTGTAATTGTATTCATAAAATGTCTGGTCTATATTGTCAAATAGATTCCTTATTATTTTGTATTGTCTGCATTTATTTTAAATGGCATTTTCTTTCTGTCTCTTCCTGCTGTTTTTTAAAATATATAGAAATGCTGATGATTTATGTGGATTTATGTTGTATCGTGCAGCTTTGCTGAAGTTAGTTGTTCCAATTAGTTTTTCAGTTGATTCTCTACAGTTCTCTCAGGATATCATCATATCAAGAATGATAGTTTTGTTCCCCCCTCTTTTTATTCCTTCAGTTTTTCTTGTCTTCACTATAGTAAGCATTTCTAGTACAATATTCAATAACAGTGGGATAATGGACATGCTTACTTCATTCCTGATATAACTGGTAAGGCTTCTAGCTTATCCCCATTAGAGATAATGCTTGATGATGGTTTTAGATAGATAATAATCATTATAAAAAAGGCTCCCACAATTCCTATGCTTTCTAACGTTTTTAATAGGAATGGATGCTGTATTTTGTCAAAGACTTTTTCTATCTCTATTGAGATAATCATATGATTTCTGCCCCACATTCCTGGTATAAATCACACCTGAACATAGTGTTTGATCTTTGTAATACATTGCTGTAATCTCTTTTCTAGTATTTGTAATGTTAATGGAAGTTGAAGATCTTCCCCACCCATTAATAGGCCCCACATGGAGCTGAACAAGAGAAACTTGATTAGGGGAAGCTTGTTTTCCAGGAATGCCCACTCCTTTTGTTACTTTGTAATTAGGCAGTTGGATCATGGGGGTTGTGATGCCCTCTGACCATGGAGAAGCATATATATATATATATATATGTATATATAACATATATATTATATATACATATACATATGTATATAATATATATAATATATACATATGTATGTGTATATATATGCTCTGAGGTTAGCATGTTGCTTTGAGGCTCACTCACGGTAAGTATTCATGTGATGTAGCCAGATAGGACTCTGGGTAGCTGTTAAGGAGCACCCTGGCTTTGAAAACCCAGATGTTGGTGCTTCTCTCTCTGGTAACTATATATGTATATAATGGTTAGACAGTTGGATCTGTCTGTTGATCTGTGATGTATGTATTTTTTGTTCAGATGGTTAAAAGCCCTGTTTGTTGGTCTTTATGCTATTATTTTTGCTTGTAATTTCTGTTTGTATTTTTTCTGACTTTTCACCCTGAACTAATTTATATTGTCCATCTTTGAGCCAATTTAGATGTGAGATTCAAGTGTTGCTTGCCCCCCCCCCCCAATTATTTTCCCTCTAGTATAAAATCTTTTCCTTAAACCTTTCTTTTTATGTGCGAAAATTTTCCCCATTCTTACTCTCCATTCTCAGAGGGCATCCTTCTTTTTCATCCATTCATTATTTATTTATATCATCCCCTCATTATCAACTCACTCCTGCACACTCTCTCTATGTATAATCCTTCTAACTACCCTAATAATGATAAAGTTCTTAGAAGATGCATGCACAACTTCCCATATAGAAAGATAAAGCAGTTTAACTTTATTGATTCTCTTCTTATTACTCTTTCATGCTTACCTTTTAATGCTTCTCTTGAGTCTTGATTCAATGTCAAATTATCCATTCAACTGTGGTTCATTCTAGTCTTTTTCTTTTTTATGGTTTAGCTCAAGTGCTACCTCCTCCATGAAGTCTTCCCTGGTTCCCCCATCCTCTTGTATCTATCCTGCTGAAAGTGGCCTTTTCCTTCCAAAATTTCCCATAGCACTTTTCCTGGATTTCTTTGCTCTTCTCAATTTTACCTTTTAATCATAGTTATTTGGATATATGTTGTAAACCGAATTCCATTCTCACTTCTATTAGATTGCCTCCTCCTTGATGACTGGAAGTATGATCATTTTTTTTCTTTGGATCCCCATTGTCTATTGCAATGCCTAAACGTAGTAGATGCTTGACTATTTTGATATTGAAGAAACTGACACAATTGCTATTCTTTGGGCCATCATTAGGATTTTGACATCATAGGATCATAGATATTTTATTGTTCAGTCACTTTATTTAGTCATGTCTCACTTTGTGACCATGAGGTCACAAAGGGATTTTCCCTTTTTTTTTTCCTGCTTGGCAGGTCCTTTATCACACATAGACCAAAAGATAAAGTACAAATGTGAACATAAACAGGTAACTTATACATTGTTTTCTGATAAGGAAGAGGACCTAGATAATTGCTAATATGACACTATGCATGCTCACTGTCTCTCATACATAATTCCTCCCTCCCCCAAAGCAATTAAGAAAGAGGGAGGAATTTCTCACCAGTTAAGAAGTTGTGAATGTTTTCAGGCTAACTTAGCAGCTAATAATTGGATTCATTACAAATATAGCTTAATAGTAGAGGGATAACCTATCCCTGGAGTTTTCTTGGCAAAGATACCAGAATGCTTTGCCATTTCCTTCTCCAGTGGATTGTGACTTGCCCAGGGTCACATAATTAGTAAGTGTCCATCACTGAATTTGAACTCAAGTCTTCCTGAATCCAGGCCTCGTGCTCTATCTACTGAGCCACCTAGCTATCTAGATATACATATAGAGTCTTCTAAACTCTGGAGCCCTTTCCAACCCCAAATTGACTCTGAGGTGTTTGGGGTCATTAAAAATATAGCTCAAGCCCCATCCAAGCCTCCATTCAGTCTATTCACTTTAAGTCAGGCAGAAACTGTAAATCAAATTAATTGTTCATAAAGAAAGAACAGGGAAGTAAATAACAAATCAAACATTGTCAGTGCTGCTCCCAGTACAATTTCTCATAAGCTAACACTCAGAAGTGGAGAAGGGCTGCTTCATATTTGGAATGTTTCTACCAAATAGTAAATGCTTTAAAATGCAAATTGACGATTCCTGCCTACTGGCCATGCTTTGCTGATTTTCAGCTCTGACTCTTCTTGTTCTGTCTTGGTCATTGTCTCTTGTTGCTGAGACCTTCAAGGCTGCAATTTGCTGCTTCTCTGAACTACTAGTTGTCAGTGTTGCTTTTTTCTCTTCAGGGGGAGTGTTATCACTGCTCTGAGTGCCTAAGCAACAACATATTTTGAGGGATAATTGGCACATTTTCAACTCTTGTGTTAGCTACTCAGGTGACAGATAAGACCTTGTTGATTTACTTTCCCCAACAGAAAGTCCTCAAAATTCAATGCTAGCTGACTTAGGGGGAGTGAACTCCCTTAAATTCTCATTACATTCTTGATAACGACCAAAGAGTAGGCTCTTTAAATTGCCTTGAAACTTCAAGGAGCAACCTGGCAAAATTGAAGGAAGGTTGGCAACTTTAGCCTTTCACTCTCCTCGCCCCCTCTCCCACCCCCCCATTTAAACTGACCATAATGGAATCACATGTGCTGTAAAGATTTGCTTAGGTTGATTGAATGTTTTATATTTAAGTGGCCTTTTAAGATGGAACTGATATTTTGAGGCCTTTGCCCTTAGCAAAGCTGTGTAGATGTTTGTGGTAAATTAGGCAGCAGATCTTGTGGTTACATCTAATCCTTCCTCAGCTACCCAAACATGGCCTTAATCTCTTTTTAGAATAGAAGATAACAGATCACTTGCTAGCCTTTGATTAAATTTTGGAACTCATGATAGGAAAGACCTACTAGATTATGCAGTTCACTTCTAGCCAAAGAACCTTTCTCACTGGTTTTCAATGTCATCTTTCTATTTCTTCTGGCTAACATCTTTTGTTTGGCATGGAATCATTTGTATATAACTGCAGCCCATCATTAATCTGAGTGTATTAATTTTTCAAACATTTATAGGATGACATTTAAGCAGTTGGCTTGAACATTACAAATTCCCACTACAGGACATAGATTCCTAAGGTTGTTGTGCCATGCTGGGATTGGGGAGGGTATGTTACTCTCTCTGGAGATATTAAAATGCATCTTAATTGATATTAAACACATTAGAGTTGTCACCACAATTTAAGATAAAAGGTGTTTTCTTTTGTTGTTTTTTGAAAGCAGGTTATTTAGAGGATTTGACATTAAGATAATGGCTTTTTTTAAAAGCCAAGTTTTGAAAAGAAAGAGCAGGATGTTTGAAATATTTATAATTTATATTATGGTCACAAAGTTTGAATTGGCTTAAATTTGCTTCTTGGATGAAGGCTTTTATTTAGAATCATAGAATCCATTTATGCTTAGAGGCATGGACTCAGAGGCATTCTAATTCAATCTTTACCTGAAGAAAAAAAAAGCTCATTATAATTCTCTGGGCCTTGAAATTCTAAATATTTTCACAGGAAAAATATTTTCATAGAGAAGCAGAAGTCTCTTTAGTCCAACAAATGATACAAAAGGCTTCCAGGTCTTTAATCTCAGAAAGGGAATAGTTTACCTTTAGAATACTGAAGATGTAGTGCCAGATTCAGAATAAGAGTGGTGGTTCCCACAAGTAGGAGAAAATATATAAGAATAGATGAGAAGCCCAATTATGGCAAAACCATAATTAGGCTAAGGCAATTAGAGGGTTGATAAGTGAGTGAAAGTTGAGGAAGTAGAGACAGTAAATGTACAATTGGAATTTTCTGATAGTTTAACTAAAATAGGTTAAAGAATAGCTTAAGGTTGTGACTAGGTCAAGTGAAAGTTTTTTAAAGGACAAATAGGATCTGAATGTTTGTAAGCAGCAGAGAAGGAGCCATTGGACACACAGTGATTGAAGACTAGACACAGAGGGAGGTGGGTCAAAGGGCAAGGCTTATAAAGTAGATGAGGGAAAAGTTCAAGAACATATGTAGTAGTAATGAGTATAAGAAGTCACATTTTCATTCAGAGAGTGGAGCAAAGAAGAGACCAAAAGATTGTGTTTTTGAGACTTCAGTCATAAAATTGGAGAGAAATTGTATACAATGGATGCTCTCTCTCTCTCTGTCTGTCTCTCCTTTTCTCTCTCTCATAAAGTGAGGTCCTCTGCTGAGATCAATGGGTGAGAATATTATAGGGGACATGAAGGGAAAAGAAAATATAGAAGTTGATTCTATGGTTAGTGTGGTAGAGAATCACACTAGTGGAGGGAACAATGAAGGCTAGGTTGAAGTTAGATTATGAAAATTTATAGTAGATCCAATTAGTTTGACTTTCTGTAATATTGTCAGTAGTGTAGAAGTGGAGACGGTATATGGTAGAAGTAAGCAAAGATTGGGGTTTGGAAATACATAAGAAGAAATAGGCTAAGGGGAAAGGAAGTGAACTGGTCAACTATAGGCTCAAGATTGTGAAAGGAGAAGAATGAGGCCATAGTAAGGTATCAAGGGATGGAGTGGCTAATATGCTGATAAATATCTAGCTTATTCATAGTACTTTAAAGTTTATAAAATGCTTTACCTCATTTTTCCTCACAACAAACCAGAGAGGTAGGTGCTATTTTTATCCATAGCTTTACATATGAGGAAACTAGGTAAGACATTGATTAAGTGACTTGCCCAGGGTCACCTTGCTAGTAAGTATGTGAGATCAGATTTGCACTCAGGCCTTCCTGACTCCAGATCTAATGCTTTTCTGCTGCACCACCTAGCTGCCTGAATGTATAGAACAATAATGATGAGAATAATAATAGGAGAATCAAGGCAGAGATAGAGATTTAAAAATAATTTAGGGCTTGAGAGAAGAATTTTTAAGTTTTTGGTTATAGAGTTGGAATAATTATAATTAATATGATATCAAAGATATAGCCATCCCTGTGTATAGCTTAAGTGGAGTGAAGGTACAGACAGACAGATAATAAAAAATGAGAGGTTGAGGATGTTAACGTGTTTATAGGGATATCAGCAGGCATTTCAGGATCCTTAAGGAAGAGGTTGGAATGTAGAGGTAAATTGTAGGCCAGGGTACTGCATTTGAGAAGGGAAAGAGAAAAACTTTAGGATGATAACAAAGGTGTGGATAGGGCGATAAAGATGGATGGAATGAATCTCAGATGAGAAATTGCTGAGTGATGCTGTTAGAGAAAGAATCTGAAAGTAATAATGATGAACAAACAACAGATGTCTGTTTTCCTCTAGTACTACAAATGGTGATTGGGGATACATTGTCTTCTGGGGGAGCCTGGTTTCTACAAGTGCAAGAAGATCTAAAGAGTGTGACAGGATGAAATCTATTAGGAAGAGCAATTTATTAAAAATTCAGTGGAGTTAAATGGCAGCATAATGGAAGGGAAAGGGAGAAGATAGGAATACAGGGGATCTAGGGTTGAAGTTGTGGGAATGAGGGTGAGGAGAAGTAGCAGGGGAAGAGAATGACTGAACAACAACAAAGCACTCCTCTGAAACTACTTCATCTGGGAAGGAGGGTGGAATAGAGGAAATAGTATTGGATATGGAAAAAGAGGATTTGAGTTCAAATTTAGGTTCTTCCACGTAATACCTGTGAGTCTTTGGACAAGTCTCCTAACATCTTTGGGTCCCAGTTTCCTTATCTTTAAAATAAGGGAGTTGGACCTCTGAGGTTCCTTTTAATTCTAATCTTATGAGACTAGTCATCATATTTAGTCTAAGTCATTAGGACTCTAGATGTGGGTTGACCCAGTAACATAACCTCCTTTATTATGGATACTATAATTTATGAATCTTCAAATTGCATTACATTTTAGTGCTTCCTGTCATTTTTTTTGACTCATTGAATTTACTTTCCCCAAAAGCCTTGATGACTTGTTCTGCTTGACATTAGAGGATTAAATGAGTACCAGCTATTGAGAAGTTTCATATAGTTTTTTTGGCTCAGCATTAGGGAAAGATCTTATTAGATGTATGTCTTAGTACACAGTGAGTTCCTTGTTTCAGTAGGTGTTCAAGAAGAGCCTTTATGAGTATTTGTCAAAGATTTTGTGGAAGGTATCATTAGATCATATCATCATAGATTTAGATTTTGAAGAAACCTCAGAAAACACTCTATAATTTTATAGATTAGGAAACAGAGTCTTAGAAAAGGTTGTTTGACTCGATCAAGTTCACACAAGTAGATAAGTGACAAAATCAGGATTGGACTTTGGTCCTCTGACTCTAAATACAATGAACTCTGACAGGAGACCTTTTTGCCTTATTTTACCTAAAACCAAGCATCTAACTCACTTCCTGGACACCAGCCCCAGTCAATGCTGTGCTCATATTTCTCCCCTTCACTTTATGTGTTATATGGTGAAGTAAATCAAATGTTGGACCTGGAGTCACAAAGATTTGAATTAAAATCCAGCCTTGGACACTATATGGTCCGAGCAAGTCACTTAAACTGTTTGCCTCAGTTTCCTCATTTGTAAAATGGGGATAATAATAGCACCTATCTCCCAGGTTGTTGTGAGTCTAAAATGAGATATTTGTAAAGCACTTTGCAAACTTTATAAAGCACAATATAAAAACTAGTTATACAAGCTTCCTTGGGACAAAGATTGTCTTACTTCCTTATATGTGTATCTCCAATACTTATCACAATGCCTGGCACCCAGAAAGTACTAAATCAGTGCTCTATCCATCCAACCATTCATCCCTCCATCTATTCATCCATCTATCTATACATCTTTTTATCTTCATTATTTGGATTGAGGTTGTCCTCTCAAATTCCTTCCACCTCCACAATTTAATAATTCTGCTTGCTTTGTTTTTCTTTCCTCCAGTGGAAAGAACTGACCTCATTATAATGATTAATCTCTTGTTTCCCTCCAGGTAAGGTGATATGTATTCCTCAAGAAAAATGAAGAAAAACTTTACCCCTATTCCACCTTCTCTCCTGGATTATATCCTAAATTGTATATAACACTTTCGAGTTTGAGATCTGAGGTTTTAAAAAAGAAGTTTATACTATTCAGTTTTCTCCAGCGTTCAATTTCAAACGACCAATGTCCAGTATCCCAGTTTCTCCCTCCCCATTGGGCATGGTATGTGAACCAATTCTAAAACTTGAACCAAGCTCCACTGATTCAGGTTACTCCTTGAAGTAATTTTTGTGTTTTATCGCTTAGTGCTTTCTGCCTGCCATTTTTCATTTCTAGCTCTTTCTATGAATCTGATGACATGGGAAAAAAGAGGCTAGGAGAAATTTAAGACTTGGGGATAGGAGAGAGGTTGTTAATAGAAGTGCCAATAGGCTGTTGAAGTTAGAGAGGTGTGTTCATGAAAGGGAGAGAGAGAGAGAGAGAGAGAGAGAGAGAGAGAGAGAGAGAGAGAGAGAGAGACAGAGAGAGAGACAGAGACAGAGAGAACAATTCAACCAGCAGTCTGATGCCCTGATACACAATGAAATCCTTGATTCTTTGCAGGAGGGAATGTAATACATTAATGCAATAGACCATTAAGTCACTCCTCCATTTTGTTTACAATTCATTTCTTTTAAACTTTAAAGAGGCTCAACTGTAAGCTTTCCCAAGCAGTAGCTGTTTACTTTCTTTCCACTAAAATAATCATGACAAATACCCCTCTGAGAATGTATATTTTCAGATGCCAGGTAATCAAAGTGTAGTTATACTCAGTATTTTTTTTAGAACCAAATGGAAAATAATTGCTTTAAAGTACCCACTTGTGAGAATAACTCTGCTCATCAGTATAATTGCCAGCAGCCACTGTCTTTCCACCACAATAAATTCACAATGATTCATTAGCTTCTATTGGGGGATGAAATAGATCATCTTGTTAACGTTAACTTTGATTTCAAATGGCTAAATTTCATTCCATATTGGTGTTCCCATTTGCACATAAACTGAAATAAATAAACATTCTTTTAGAGAAGGACTTGATCACAGTGAATGGGATTGATGAGTGGAATTTTGGTTCACATCTATTTCTTTGTTAGTGTAAGGAAATCCTAGTGAGGAAACTCCTTCCACCAATGCAGTTCATAGTGTGCAGCTCTATACCTTTGTAGTTCATAGCCTCAGAGAGTTGCCTGGAGCAGTCAAGTGATCTGCTCAGGCTTACCGCTCCATTATGTATCAGAAGCAGGATTTGAATCTGAGCCTCCATGATTCCCAGGATTTCTGCCCGTTGTCCTGTGTTGTACTTCAGTGTTTGGGATATATCACATGTAGAGCCTTGTGAGCTCATGATTACAATTTTGAGTAATAGCATATTATAGTGGAATGAATGTGGGGATGCAAGTCAGGGGACCTGGATTTGAGTTCCTAAGTATTCTGTGACCTTGAACAAGTCATTTTACCTTTTGGGTCATGGTTTTCTCACGTGAAGAATGAAGGATTGGATAAGCTCTCTTCTGGAACTGTTATCACAAGTTTAACTGGATATCTTCAGATAGAAATCAATCAACAAATGCTTTCTATGTTCTGGGCATTGTGCTAAGCTCTGGGGATATAAAAACAAAAAGGAAATAGTTCCACCCCTCAAGGAACTTACATTCCAATGGGAGAGACAACACAAGCATCTATAGGTATATATAAAATACGTACACAAAAATTAGATAAAATTTGTAACTTCAGAAGGTAAGGCATACTAGCAGAGGAGAGACCAGGAAAAGCCTTCTATAGAAAGAGGCAATTAAGCTGAGTAGTGAAGTAAACCAGGGGTTTGAGTAGAGGTGGAAAAGTCTTCCAAAGATAGGGAACAGCCAGGACAAAGGCATAGAGATGAGATATGGAATCCATGTATGAAGAAGTAGGACATTAGGCCTAGATTATAAATATATAAGAATAGACTATAAATATATAAATAGACTATAAATATATAAGAATACCAGAATGATAGGAAGGAGCTTGAGGTGAAGTCCTTTGAATGCCAAATGATCATATGAATCAAGTATATATGTAACATGATCAAATATGCACTTTAGGAAAATCACTTTGGCAGCCATCTGGTTAGAGATTTGAGGTATGAAGACCAAATAAAGAGAAACTATAGGCTAGATGAAGGATTACGAAGACCTGCTCATTATGAGGGCTTAGTAGGGTGGGAGCTACATGATTAGACAGGAGGGGATGTAGATAAAATACTGAGAACTCCACTCCTTTATAGTAGTAATTGCTAAATCCTGTGTGATCCTGACTGTGGTTCCATAGAATTTGAATGGTTTCTTCCTGGGTACTTGTAATATTTTCTCCTTGATCAGGGAGCTCTAGATTTTGGCTATAATATTCCTGGCACTTTTCATTTTGGGATTTCTTTCAGGAGGTGACTGGTGGATTCTTTCAATTTCTACTTTGCCCTCTCTTTCTAAGATATCTGGGCAGTTTTCCTATATATAATATTAGTCTAGGCTTTTCTTTTGATCATGGCTTTCAGGTAGTCCAATGATTCTTAAGTTATCTCTCCTCAATCTATTTTCCAAATCAGTTGTTTTTCATATGAGTTATTTCACATTTTCTTTGTTTTTTAGTCTTTTGATTTTGTTTCATTGATTCTTGTCATCTCATGAAGTCATTAGTATCCACTTGACTAATTCTAATTTTTGAGGAGTCAATGAGGTTTAGCACATCTTTTAACATTTGGACAATTCTGATTTTTAAGGACTTATTTTCTTTATTATTTTTGTACCTCTTTTACTGTGCTGTTAATTCTCTTTTCATAATTTCCCTGCATGGCTCTCCCCCCTAATTATTCATTTACTGCTTTTATTTTATTTTTAAAATAATGATTTCATATTTCTTTTGCTATTCTAGGAAAACTTGTGCTTGTGTCCAATGTGCATTTTTCTTTTAGGCTTTTAAAATATTTTCAAGTCATTGTCTTCTTCTGAGTTTGTGTTTTGAACTTCCCTGTCACTATGGCAACTTTTTTTTTTTTTTTAAAAGCAATTGGGGTTAAGTAACTTGCTCAAGGTTACACGGCTAGTCATTTGATTTATGCGTGGGTGCTCGTTTTCTGAGGCCGGATCTGATCTCGGGTCATCCCAACTCCGAGGCTGGCGCTCTTACTCACTGCGCCACCTAGCCGCCCCTTTAGGGCAATTGGGGTTAAGTAACTTGCCCAAGGTTACACGGCTAGGTTTTTGTTTGTGTGGATTAAGTGTCGGAGGCCGGCTCCGAACTCAGGACCTTCTGATTCCAGGGCCGGCGCTCAATTCACTGCGCCACCTAGCTGCCCCACTATGGCAACTTTTAATGGTCAGTTTCTTTTTGCTCATATTTGCTGCCTTTTTCTTGACTCTGGACTTTATTTTGGAATTGGATTCTGCTCACCTATGTGTGTGTGTGTGTGTGTGTGTGGGGTGGTGGTGATGGTGATGGTGGTGGTGGTGGTGGTGGTGGTGGTGGTGGTTTGCTGGCCCGAATTTGGTGATTAGCTTGGGATTCAAGGGAAACCACAATATGATCACGGGCATTTACTTTCCTGCCTGATCCATTCATACATTTTAATGTCCTAGACCAATGACACTAATTGCTGTTCCTGAACTTATTTCCTTTTTCCCATCTCTAGGCCTTTGGTCACATTATTCATCATGCTTAGAGTAATATACTTTTTCTCAGACAGCTTCCTCTCCACTCTCAGATTTGTTGAAATCCTTACCACTTTTGAAGATCCAGCACAGTTGCCAACTCCTCCATGAAGCTTTCCAGAATCTTCCCACCTGCATGTGACCTCTTTTTCCTCATCTGTCTTATGTTACTTGCTTTCAACCACTCATTCACACGCATCATCTTCTCATTTGTATCATAGTTAATGATGTCCTTGTCTTAACTTACTATAATATCAATTTCTTTCAAGTGGCCATTGTGTAATTTTTCGTCTTTGCCTCCCCAGGACATAACATGGTGATTGGCACATAGCAGGTCCTTGGTAAATGGGTATTAAATTAAACTGAAAGGAGTTGAATTTGTTTGTCCTAATGTAGCCTAGAATCTAGTAGAATACCAGTCATCTGTAAAACTAAGAATAAAGTAGAGCAAGAAGCAGTGTCATTTTAATGAGTGGATATTTTTGTTTTTAGTTATTGAGAATTGGTAACCTAGTTTCTGGTCTGGCTAAGGAAAGCTGACAAATGCCTAATTTGTCAATGCTAGGACACTTCTAAAAGGACCAACCAAACAATAGCAAGCCCATCAAGCTGTGGCTATTTTCAGAAATTTGACTGAATAATCTTAATCCCCATTCATATAAACTATACTTGTCCTAAAATTCAGTTCCTGATGCATATTGTGATGCAAAACTAATGGTGGGACACTCATAGTGCCAATGGATTTCTCAAAACTCTGATTTTTATAGATCTAGCATAGTGAACATCCATAGTATTGTATTTTCCTATAATTATCTGTCTATGGAAGTGTTTTGTTAATGTGGCATCTCAGAGGGATAAAAAATGATGCTATACTAACTATTTTAAGCCCCCTCACTCTTAAGAATATTATGCTAAGGAAAGGGATGGTACATGTGTAATTGAGACAAACCATCTGCACCTCTGATGGCAAGACTACCCTAGATAAAAAATTTTGAATTTTGTTCTATGTCCACAACCCTCCTTTTCTGCCTGCTCCTCTTTCCTACCTCTTAACACTGCCTCTCCTTTTTAATTCAGGAACTAAATCTTCCCAGACATCCCTCTGATGTATTCTAAGCATGTCTGCCCTCCTCAGGTCCTAAGCTTCAAAAGCACTATTGTAGAATTGTTGCTTCTTCTTCCTTCTAACTAGATTAAAACCTCTATGTCCTTTTCTGGGAGGTTTTCAGGAGACAAGTACCTGATCAAAATAATTGTGAATTGAATGAATTCACAATAAGGTAACAACTCTCCCAATTGTATTTGCTTTTTAAAATAAGCTTTTTGATCCAAAGGAAATAAGCTATTATCATGGATGTAGGGTAATAGAGGGAGAATGATGCTTATGAGGGCCCTCACATTATACCAAAATATTCAGTCTTAATCTTGAAATTTTTCTTTTCCAGAGTAAAGCGAATGGTCCCCAAAGATGGAGTCAACTACTTCCCCCTACATCTCTTAGATTTTTGTGTATGTCTTAGAAATGCATAGTTAATGGCTTAAAATTCTGCCCTGAAGCTGGGTAGACTAGAAAACTGAGTAGAGGATTTAAAGGAAGTCTCCTTTCCTACTTGCACAAAGGGCCCTTTAAATCATATCCCTTTTAGATCTATAAAATCTATCTAGAGTGCTATGTACACTTCATCCTACAAATTAAGCAAATTAGTATAATAAATGTGCTCCATACTCTAACCCCATAGCTAGAAATAAATCCACTGACAAAAGAAAAAAAATCACATTAAATCTATCTAAGCCACATTGATAACAGAAAGCAGAATTGAGTGGTGAATTCCAAAAGTCAATTGTATTGGAAGGGTTTTCTTTACCAAGTATTCATTGAGAGCCCACTTCTTAGAGAGCAGTGTACTAAATGGTACCATTCCTGATTAAGCACATTGATGTTTCTTATGTTTCAGTTTTCTGATTGTTTTGAAATTCCTTGCTTTTTTCCTTCTTTTTCATAAAGGAAAGACTGAGTTATTTATACACCCTATGAATGAAGTTTAAAACCTAATCACCAAAATAATGTGTATGGCTTATGGGCACTGTCTCCTTTCTGCTTAAGTTTTGAAGAAAAAAAAAAACGTTTGGGGAAAAGGGATTGCAAAAGAAATGTTGTAACTAATATATATTTTTATCTCAAATATTATTTTAGAAAACACAGTTTTGAGTTGACATTCCAATTACTAGATACTAAGCTCTGTTTTCATATAGAGAGAACAACATAGCACACACACTAGACAGTGTTAAAAGATCTTAGTTTTAGTGCTAATTCTTCTCCTACTTGATGTGGGATGGGGGAGCCTTCATTATCTCAGTGAGACAGAGTTTTCACTGCAGTAGAATGTACCAAATAGTATTAGTATAATCTTGGTTCTGGTATCAGAGGTTCATTCCTCTGTGTGAACTCTGCTCCCCTCACGTGCTTTTGATAGGTTCCTCACAAAATCTTGCTTTCACCTAATAGAACTCTGAGAACTTCAGAATTTGACTTAATTTGTTTTAATTTTTGTCTTAATATCAATGAATCTCACTTTTCCAAGAGGGGTATACTTAACAACCTTGTAAGAACTCAGGCTAATAAGATGTCAGTGTCAATATTAATGTCAACACCTAAGCTCACTTAAATGAACCAAAAACACATAGAAAAAACCAATCATTTAGCTAAGCGTCAAGCATCAGTTTTCCAATGGTATCCCTTCCCAAAGAGGAAGGTCCTTTTATCTTACATTTGGGGCAGGTAGGTGGTGAAAAGGATAGAGTGCTGGGTCTGGAGTCAGGAAGACTCATCTTCCTAAGTTCAAATTTGAAGTCAGATATTTACTAGCTATGTGACCCTGGGCAAGTCACTTAACCCTGTTTGTCTCAGTTTCCTCCTCTGTGAAATGAACTGGAGAAGGGAATGGAAAACTACTTCAGTATCTTTGCCAAGAAAACCCCAAATGGGGTCACAAAGAGTTAGGGATGACTGAAATGACAACAATAACAATGTTGACAACAATATCTTACAATACTCTCTTGTGTGGTATCCCACCCATCAAAAGAGGAGAAAAACCCAGAATTTCTAGGGTATAGTTGGGGTCTCCTCTATCCCTAGTGTCCTACAGTTTTCCTGACTTATAGTGGTAAGATAGGTCCTTCACATACTATGAAAATGGTTGGAGTAAATCAATTTTGAATCTGCACAGTACACAAGATGTATAGTACCAGCTAGGGGAAAGATCCATGTTTGTTTCTCCACACTGTTGCTCTGTACCTCATTGATCTTGGTTAAGGATCATCTAAAATTCTTTTTATGACTCCTGTCAGGCTTTGCTCTTTCTCCCTTCAGTATTCTGTTGGTCCTCGGTCAGAGGTGCTGCCTTACAGGTACTGCTCTCTCTCTCCCTTTGGTGCTTTATCATATTACTGCTCCCATTCATTCCCACCAGAAACCATCACTGTCTCCTTTTTTTCCTTAGACAGTCTTTGGCTTTCTTTTGTGCTATACATTTTGCTACTGTTGCCTCTGCTTCTGCCACCTGCTTCCAAATTCCAGCAATGTCAATCTTACCTCAGTTTGATTGCTGCTCCTTGGTATCTGCTTCCAAACCCTAGGTCCAATTCCCATTCATAGCTGAATTAGGATAATCTGATTATGTTCACCTCTTCCCAGTCTTTGGTTCATGGTGCTCAAGCATGTATTCCCTTCTGCCTCAGTCAGCACATCCTGCTGAGTTTTTGGAGGTCAGGAGAAATACTCTTGTCCCTTTGCTTTATGCTTCCAACCTATCATGTCTCCCAGCAACTAGGACACCCCATATAATTCACTCTATGACTCAGAGAGTTCTCATGAATACAGTAGAAACACTAGAGGGCAAGGGGGCAGAGTTGGGGTTTCAGTCTGAGCAAATGCATGTGACATAAAAGAGGTATGTGGTGGGGGAAAGGCAATTCTGATGCAATAGCAAAAACTCATGTTTTCCATATAATTGTATTATTTGTCTTATAGGGTCCTTGTGAAAAAAGTACTTTGTAAAGAACAGTCCACAATGAGATCAAAGGGCAAGAAGGGACGTTCAAGAAACCTTGACCTTGGCCAGCCCTCTGGTCCCCAAATATTGATGGCCCTTTGACTGAATTCAGACTTCACAGAACAAATCTCCTTCTAAAGGGAGGTGCTGCCACTGTCATGACTAATTACAGGTACTTCTCTCTCTATAACATGTACTGTTCTATAAAACTCGGACTCAGTCAAAAGGCCACACCCAATAACCCAGAAGACCACATGTGGCCCGAAGGCCACAGGTTCCCCAGCCTTGGATTCTATTCTCTTGGAGAGCAGTGAGGGAATAAGTTCTGTAAGCTTCATGGTGGGGGGTGGTGGAGATACAAGATTCTACCTTTCGCATTATTGAGTCACCCTGTCAGGGCCCTCCTGGAAGCAAAAAAAGGATTGAGCTAAATGTGACTCATGATGTCTAACTGCTTAGGACAGCTGTTCTATAAATGTCTCATCTATTATCAAGTAAGTTGGAGTCTCAGATTATTGTAGCATGGGCAGCAGTTGAACCATAGCTTATGATGCGCAGTCCATTGGCAGCTCTGTTAACATAAGCCCGATCCACTGAAGACATCTGGCACTTAATAGCATGCATAAATTAATGAGGTCCCACAAAAAAGAATGCCTCATTTCTAGGGACAAAGTTGAGAAGATAACATAATTCCAAACAGTGACCATAGAATGTAGCCCAATACATTATATACAACTCAAATTATAAGGGTGGAAAGCACAATCTTTCTACATCTTAGTCTTGTCAAGCATTCTCACAATTCTCACTCATCATATAAATAGTTCTCTCAATAACCTCAATGAGTTAAGGTGCCTGGAATCTGTACAAATGTTAATGTAGAATAATAATGTGTAAAAGCAATCTCCTGGTTTTCATAATACCTTATAGAACTTTCTTATAGGAGGTGAATCAGTCAATCAATCATTTCTGAGTAGGTGTTGTTCAATTTGGCTCTCCTAACTGGTGGGGATGTTATGTTATCAGTCTCACATGGAGGAAAATATAGGTTTACAGGTACGTGGTTGGCAACTGCTTTGTGGACTTGCAAGAATACATGTCCTACTGATTTTTTTTTTGTTGTTCCCTGTGATCTCTAACCCAGTTTTTCTCTCCTGGAAATGTTCCAGAAGCATCTTAGAAATATTAAACTAACTCAATAATTAATTCTGATAATTATTAGACATAAATGTGAACATTGGTGTGGTTATGTGTTTGAATCCACATAACATGATAATAATGCCACCTTTTGTCATCATCAAATGGAATTTAAAAAATTTTCCTAATGGCAATCATATGGATATTTAACATCAATTCTCAATCAAGATAATTGCCCTAGAAATCTACTTAGAAGACCTGCTTTGCTATAAATGTAGCATAGGTGATCACGGCAGTTCCTAATCAATTTGGTAGATTCTTCAAGCTACTTACTTGATGAAATTATAGAGTGTGGACCAACGTTAAACTGAAGCTTGTTTTACAGATAAACACACACATATTGGTCTTTAACCAAGATGTGTATAGATCACTGAAGAGACATAGTGATCTTTTACAATTGTTAATCTAGTGAATGGTGTATTTCTTGATGACAGTTGACTGAGTATCAAGTTGACAGATTCTTGTGGGAGTAAGACCCCAGTTGTGCATTAAGAGTCAACTGTGAAAATCGTCCTTTTGTGAAACTTTGCCTCTTTTTGCTCTTCTTCTCCCTTGACTTTGCAGCAAGGGAAGAGGGAGGGTATTTATTAGAACTTCCAAATCAATGAAGACACAGGTCCATTTAAATATTTTGAGCACCGTCAGTTTTTAGTACAGTCATTTGACACATAATAAGAATCTGATAAACTCTTTTTCTAATTGTTTATTCTTGCTCCTCTTTTCCCACTAGTATGAGAAATGACAATTTACAATAGAAGCATGTGCAAGTGAGTAATATGTTTTTGCTCAGGTGAGCCTACATCACAACTTGTTTAGCCATTCCCCAACTAATAGGCATCCCCTCAATTTCTAATTCTTTGTCATCACAGAAAGAACTGCTATATTTTATTTGGTATATATAGGTCTTTTCCCTTCTTTGATCTCTTCGGGATACAGACCTAGTAGTATTGCTGAGTCAAAGGGTATACCCAGTTTTATATCTCTTTGGGCTTTCAAATTGTTTTCCAGAATGGTTGGACAAATTTGCAACTCCACCAACAGTGTATTAGTAAATGTGTGTATACACACACACACACACGTATGTTAGTTTTTGCCACATCCTCTCCAGCATTTGTCATTTTTCTTTTTTTGTCATGTTAGCCAATCTTATAAGCATGGGGTGGTACTGTAGAGTTGTTTTAATTTGCATTTCTCTAACTATTAGTGATTTAGAGCATTTCATATAATATTGAAAGCTTTGATTTTTTTATTCTGAAAGTTGCCTGTTCATTACCTTTTACCACATCAATAAAAATCTTGGATAGACATTGTACTTGGGTAGTGATCTAGGTCCAGAATTCAATAAGGGAAAGAGAGTGGTCCAGATTACATTTGGACAATTGTGCAACACATCCACCCCAAATTTCTCCCTGAAATAAGGCCTTACATCTTTAATTCAAAATTTTTTGGTGATACTGATATGGCTGTGACTCATGGAATTCCAAAAACTCTGAGAATCAAAATTGTGTATCAATGCTAGAGCAAGTGTAGATGTAAATTATTTGTCATATATTATTAACAATGAATTGTGCACAACAATCAGGTCAAAATATATCACTTAAGAGATATTAGCCTGAAAAAGAAGGTAGCCTGCTAATGTAGTAAGAGTGAGGGTAACATAGATAACACATGTGCTCCATTGGTTGCCATAAAATTTCAGTAAACCTACAGCAAGACCCTCCCTTGAAAGAATTTATGGAAATATATGAACAAGAAATATATGGAATAAAATGCTGTAGATATGCTGTGTATAACGTAATACCCACACCAATGAGCTCATTGGGCTAGGACCTGGGATTTCATTGGTATAGGGAATTGCCAGGTAATTTAAATTCTTTATCATTTTCTCTGGAACTTGCAATTTTATTTTATTTATTTTTTTAAATTAATTTATTAGTTTAGTTTCAGTTAACAAGCTTCAATTCCATAGTTCCTTGATTTTCAAATTTCCTTTACTTCCCTCCCCCCTCCCCTCATGATAGCATATAGTACAGTATAGGGTCTGCAAATGCATTCATATTAAACATTATTCCAATTACAAAGGCATATTGTACTAGGTGGGATGAAAGATGGTAAGGAAGAAGTAAAACCAAACAATGAGAAGAACAAGATCATTTAGTTTGCTTCCATCAGGATTCAGGCTCAGTTCTTTCTAGTTATATCTCTGGATGGCACATTTCTCACTTTCTTGAGTCATTCAGGATTAACTTATATCACTGCATTGCTGAAAAGAGTCCAGTCTGTCATAGTTGGTCGTCACAGATATGGTATATCTGTGATTGTATACAAATTTCTTCTGATTCTACTCTTCTCGCTCAGCATCAGTTTGTATAAGTCTCTCCAGGTAATTATGAAATCCGTACCTCCTCGTTTCTTATAGCACAATAAAATTCCATTACATTCATATACCACAACTTGTTTAGCCATTCACCCAATTGATGGGCACCCTTTAGTTTCCAATTCTTTGCAACCACAAAAAGGGCTGCTAAAAATATTTTTGTACATATGGGTCTTCCTCCCACTTCTATGATCTCTTTGGGATATAACCCTAGAAGTGGTATGGCTGGGTCAAAGGGTATGAAATTATTTATAATCCTTTGGGCATAATTCCAGATTGCTCTCCAGAATGGTTGGATAAGTTCACAACTCCACCAGCAATGTATTAGTGTTCCAATTTGCCCACATCCTCTCCAGCATTTGTCACTTTCTTGTTTTGTCATCTTAGCCAATCTGACTGGAGAGATGTGGTATCTCAGAGTTGTTTTGATTTGCATTTCTCTAATTAATAGTGATTTAGAGCATTTCTTCATATGCTTATAGATATCTTTAATTTCTTTCTCTGAAAACTTCCTATTCATATCCTTTGACCATTTCTCAATTGGGGAATGACTTGTATTCATATAGATTTGACTCAATTCTCTATAAATTTTAGAAATGAGTCCTTTATCAGAGACACAAGTTGTAAAAATTCTTTCCCAATTTCCCACCTCCCTCTTGATCTTGGTTACATTGGCTTTGTTTGTACAGAAGCTTTTCAATTTAATGTAATCAAATTATCCATTTTGCATTTTATAATGCTCTCTAATTCTTGTTTGGTCCTAAAACTTCCCCTCTCCACAAATCTGTCAGGTAAACTATTCCTTGCTTTCCCAAATTGCTTACAGTATCATCCTTTACACCTAGATCATGCACCCATTTAGACTTAATTTTGGTATATGGTGTTAGATAGTGATCTATGCCCAGTTTCTGCCATACTGTATTCCAGTTTTCCCAGCAGTTTTTGTCAAATAGTGCATTCTTATCCCAAAAACTGGGGTCTTTGGGTTTATCGAACAATAGATTGCTATATTCATTAACTGCTGGGTCTCCTGCACCTAATCTATTCCATTGATCCACTACTCTACACCTCTGCCAGTACCAAGCAGTTTTGATGACTGCTGCTGTATAATACAGATGAAGATCTGGCATAGCTAGTCCACCTTCCCTAGCATTTCTTTTCATTAATTCCCTTGATATTCTAGACCTTTTGTTTTTCCAAATAAATTTTGTTATTATTTTGTCTAACTCTACAAAGTAGTTTTTTGGTAAATTGATTGGAATAGCACTAAATATATAATTTAGTTTGGGTAAAACTGTCATTTTTATTATATTAGCTCGACCCAGCCACGAGCAATTGATATTTTCCCAACTATTTAGATCTACTTTTATTTGTGTGAGAAGTGTTTTGTAGTTGTGATCATATAGATTCTGGGTTTGTTTTGGCAAGTAGATTCCCAAATATTTTATAATGTCTACAGTGACTTTAAATGGGATTTCTCTTTCTATCTCTTGCTGTTGAGTTTCATTAGAGATGTACAGGAATGCTGAGGATTTATGTGGGTTTATTTTATATCCTGCAACTTTGCCAAATTTATTTATTGTCTCAAGTAATTTTTTACTTGATTCTCTAGGATTCTCTAAGTATATCATCATATCATCTGCAAAGAGTGACAGCTTGGTCACTTCTTTGCCTAATTTGATTCCTTTGATTTCTTTTTCTTCTCTAATTGCTACTGCTAATGTTTCTAGTACCAGATTGAATAAGAGGGGTGATAGTGGACACCCTTGTTTCACTCCTGATCTTATTGGAAAGGCTTCTAGTTTATCCCCATTGCATATAATACTTACTGATGGTTTTAGATAGATGCTAGCAACTATTTTAAGGAAGGCTCCATTTATTCCTATACTTTCTAGTGTTTTTAATAGGAATGGATGTTGTACTTTGTCAAAAGCCTTTTCTGCATCTATTGAGATGATCATGTGGTTTTTGCTAGTTTTGTTGTTGATATGCTCAATTATATTGATGGTTTTCCTAATATTAAACCATCCTTGCATTCCTGGAATGAATCCTACCTGATCAGGGTGTATTATTTTTGTGATAAGTTGTTGGAGTCTTTTGGCTAATATTTTATTTAGAATTTTTGCGTCTAAATTCATGAGGGAGATTGGTCTATAATTTTCTTTCTCTGTTTTATCTCTTCCTGATTTAGGAATCAGTACCATATTTGTGTCATAGAAAGAGTTTGGTAGGACTCCTTCTTCACTAATTTTCCCAAATAGTTTGTAGAGTATTGGAATCAATTGTTCTTTAAATGTTTGATAGAATTCACTAGTGAACCCATCTGGCCCTGGAGATTTTTCCTAGGGAGTTCATTGATGGCTTGTTTGATTTCTTTTTCTGAGATGGGGTTATTTAGGTAATTCACTTCCTCTTCAGTTAATCTGGGCAATTTGTGATTTTGTAAATATTCATCCATTTCACTAAGATTGTCATATTTATGTGCATACAATTGGGAAAAATAATTCCTCATTATTATTTTGATTTCCTCTTCATTAGAGGTAGATTCACCCTTTTTATTTTTGATACTCATAATTTGGTTTTCTTCTTTTTTTTATCATATTGACTAAGGGTCTATCAATTTTGTTGATTTTTTCATAAAACCAGCTCTTAGTTTTATTTATTAATTCAATGGTTTTCTTAATTTCAATTTTATTAATCTCTCCTTTGGTTTTCAATATTTCTAATTTAGTACTAAATTGGGGATTTTCAATTTGTTCTTTTTCTAGCCTTTTCAATTGCATGTCCAATTCATTGACCTCCCTTCTCTCTGCTTTAATTAAGTATGCACTCAGGGATATAAAACTTCCCCTGAGAACTGCCTTTAGTGCATCCCACAAATTTTGGTATGTTGTTTCATTATTATCATTCTCTTGAATGAAATTATTGATTGTTTCTATAATTTCTTCTTTGACCCACCAATTTTTTAGGATTAAATTGTTTAGTTTCCAATTAGTTTTTAGTCTATCTTTCCATGGCCCTTTATTGCATATAATTTTTATTGCATCATGATCTGAGAATGATGCACTTAATATTTCTGCCTTTCTGCACTGGATTGTGAGGCTTTTATGCCCTAGTACATGGTCTATTTTTGAGTATGTACCATACACTGCTGAGAAGAAAGTAAATTCCTTTTTATCCCCATTCAGTTTTCTCCAGAGATTCATCATATCTAGTCTCTCTAAGATTCTATTCACCTCCTTAACTTCTTTCTTGTTTATTTTGAGGTTAGATTTATCGAGTTCAGAGAGGGGGAGATTAAGGTCCCCCACTAGTATAGTTTTGCTATCTATTTCTTCCTCTAATTCCTTTAACTTCTCCTCTAGGAATTTGGATGCTATACCACTTGGTGCATATATATTAAGTAGTGATATTGCTTCATTCTCAATGGTGCCTTTTAGTAGGATATAGTTTCCTTCCTTATCTCTTTTAATTAGATCTATTTTTGCTTTTGCTTTATCTGAGATAAGTATTGCTACCCCTGCTTTTTTTACTTTAGCTGAGGCATAATAAATTTTACTCCAACCTTTTACCTTTACCCTGTGGGTATCCCTTTGTTTCAAATGTGTTTCTTGAAGACAGCATATTGTAGGATTATGGTTTTTCATCCATTCTGCTATCCGCCTCTGTTTTATGGGAGAGTTCATCCCATTCACATTCACAGTAATGATGACTATCTGTCTCTTCCCTTCCATCCTATTCCCTCCCCTGTTTATGTTTTTGTTTATTCCTTCTCCCTTCCCCTCCTTGAAGTTTTCCCTTTTGACCGCCCCCTCCCTCAGTGTTCCCACCCAGTGACCCCCCTTCTTAACCTACCCTCTCCCCTTACTACTATTTCCCTCCCTTATAATCCCTCCCTTTAGTCTCCTCCTTTTCACCCCCCTTACCCTCCCACTATCTATAGGACACAATAAATTTTTATACTTATCAGAGTAAATTACTCCCTGTTTGATTCCAAACCAATGAGAGTAAATTTCAAACAGTGCTCCTCTCCCTCCCTCCAATTCCTCTATTTAATGAATTTATGTGTCTATTCACGTTAGATTCTTAAACTTCACTGATTAATTTGATCCTTCTTTGAACCAGAACCAGTGAGAATAGTGTTTAAATGATGTTCCTCTCCCTCTTACTTTCCCTTCTTCTATAGTGTGTTTTGATGCCTCTTCAGATGGCATATTTTACCTTTTCCTAGCTCATCCTTTCCTTTTTCCCATTACAGTACCATTGATCCCCTTAATAGTCTTTTTTTTTTTTTAGACTCCATGTTAGTGCATTCATACCCACACCCTCTAAGTATAACCCTTTTGCAGGTCATGATAATCATAGAGATTTCAAATATTGACAGTTATCAGCTCCACATATAGGGATGTGAGCATTTTGCTCTTGTTGCATCCCAGGTAATGAGCTTGTGTTTGTGGGTGTGGGTGTGTGCACTTCTGCATGTGTGAGTCTATGTTACCCTTGTTTACCTTTTTATGTCCTTCTGGAGTCTTGTAATTGGAGATCAAATTTTCCATTGAGCTCTGGCTTTTTCATTAGGAAAGTCTGGAAGTCCCTTACTTCATTAAACGTCCATCTCCTTGCCTGAAAGATTATGCTCAGTTTTGCCGGGTAGTTAATCCTTGGTTGTAGTCCTAGCTCTCTTGCCCTACGAAATATCAAATTCCAGTCCCTCCGCTCTTTTAATGTAGAAGCTGCTAGGTCCTGTGTGATCCTAACTGTAGTTCCTCGATATTTGAATTGTTTCTTTTTGGCTGCTTGTAGAATTTTTTCTTTAATCTTATAATTCTGGAATTTGGCTACTATATTTCTTGGAGTTTTCAGTTTGGGATCTCTTTCAGGAGGAGTCCGGTGAATTCTATCAATAGCTATTTTATCTTCTGATTCCAGGACCTCAGGACAGTTTTCTTTGACAATCTCTTGGAGGATGTTGTCTAGACTGCTTTTCTCATCATGGCTTTCTGGTAGACCAATAATTCATAGGTTGTCTCTCCTGGATTTGTTCTCTATGTCAGTTATTTTTCCAGTGAGATATTTTAAATTTTCTTGCAATTTTTCGATCATCTTGTTTTTTTCGATTGACTCCTGCTGCATCATAGAGTTCTGAGTTTCAGTTTGATTGTATCTAATTTTTAGTGAATTATGGTCTTCAGTTAGTTTTTGAAGTTCCTTTTTTAGGGAGGTATTTTCTTTTTCCAAGTTGGTCATTGCCTCCCTGATTTGGTCTTTAAAATTTTTCTTAAGCTCCTCCAGGAATGCTATTTGGGCTTGAGACCAGATCATGTTTCCTTCTGTGGTCTCTGGTGTGGGCAGAGAGTCTATATTGTCCTGTGTGTTTTGTTGTTCTTGCCCTGCATAGTATGCTCGAATAGACTTTCTTGCCTTCCCCTTCTCCTTTTCAGCTTCCTTCCTTCCCATTGTGACTTCCTGTTTCTTAGTGTCTCAGGCTATGAGTTTGGGGCCTGATCCTTGACTTTGAATACCTCTGGGTGGCTAGTTTATGGCTAAGTCAGGGAAGTCAGTGAGGAATGTAGATGTGTAGGTGGGGATGAGTCTGACCACTTCAGATTTCTGCCTCTATACCCCTGGGCTATAAGTAGGCTTTTGTTGGTGAGGTGAGGTGGGGCTTGTTGGGTCCCCTCCCTCTCTTCTCTTCAGATTCCTGGCTGTCTCAGTTACACCCTTTCTTGGAGATTCTCAAGCCTGAGGCTATTTCCATTAACTTGGGATTTCAATCTGGGTGGGAGACTTATCTTTGGTTTTTCTGCTTCATGAAGGAGGGATGGGAGGGTAGGAGCAGCTAGAATTTACTTTGCCATTGCAGCCCCTGTATTATACAGGCAGGCAGTTTCTAAACTTCCAGGCTGGTGGCTGAATGCAGCCTGAGAAGCCACTCTCTCCACTGGGGGCCGACTCTCCTACCTGGCTCCAATGATCCGTTCCCTCTGCGAGATGACTGCGATTCGTCCTTGGTAAGTCTGCAGGCTGGGGCTTTTTCTCTCTCTGGTGTAGTCTGCTTGCCTGGTTTAACCCTCCTGGTTTAAACATAAGGGTTCATCAGATAATGAAACAATCACCCTCTTTTCAGCAACTGAAGAAATTCTTCTGGAAACACAAGTGTGCTACCTAAATAGCTACTGAACTGCTGAAACTGCAAGTCAGTCCATAATCTAATGTCATTGTAGAACAACAAAGAAATTTTTTCTGAGCTGTGCAGACCCCACGCGCTCTTCGCTCGACCTGTGCGGACACTCTGGGCAACCTCCTGGGCTGGATTCTGCCACACTCTGTCTTCCACTGGGCTCCGTCACTCCGGAATCCGCTCAGATTTACCCTTTTGGACTTAGTGACAGAGGAGCTCAGTGAGGTTACTGCTTCCTTTCCGCCATCTTGGCTCAGCCCCGGAACTTGCAATTTTAGGATGTTGCATAGAGCACTGAGAAGTTAGGTTACTTGCCCAGGGTCACACAACCAGTACATGTCAGAGATGAAACTTAAACACTGATGTTCCTGACTTCAAGGCCAGTTTTCTATCCATAATTCCACACTACCTCAGTGACATCCTACAACCTTGGAAATAATGAGTGACTAAGACTGACTCATTCTGCATAAAAGTACAAGGTAAAAACATCAAGATTGTGTGTGTGTGTGTGTGTGTGTGTGTGTGTGTGTGTGTGTGGTGTGCATTGTGTATGCATACTCTCTTTTGTGTTGGGATTATGCTTTACAATTTTTCATTTCACTTTAATTTAGAGGAAAAATATGTCCTTGATTAATTCATTAATACATCTGTTCAGAGAATTTCTCAAGCACCTACTATGTTCGAAGACTTAAGTTTTTTTTTATTCTTTTTTTAAAATTTTTTTTAATTGAAAAAAGGATTTATTGTTTCTGCATACAAAATTAGATGAAAATAGCTAATGTAAAACTTTTTTTTTAAAAAAGATCAACACTGCATGACTCTTGTTCTATCAAAATTTTGTGGAAAACTCAAATTGCTGTCACCAAGAACAGGGAATAGTTACATTCTTCCCAATTTTAACAACAGATCAGAGACTATTTTGGCAATGTTTTCAAGGCAATTAATGAATTTCCTATAAGTGGATCTAAACTCATCTCCAAAGTAGGTGCCTTTAATTTTTCCCATCTTTCCCTTTGGAATATTTCTTATATTTTCTTTGTGCTTGGCTATTATTAAGTTCATAGAGATGAAATGTCTTTATGTAAATAACAATTCTATAAAAGGGATGCAAAGTTATTCTCCTCCCCAAATTCTGAGTTTTTGCCACAAAATTTAGTTAGAAAAGTCAAAATGGTCCAAACTACATATGTAAGTATTGGGTTTAACTAATAAAAAGATACCAAGATGACTGTGTACTAGGAGTTCAACCTTTTTCTTAAAGATTGCTTTGAAAATTTGCAAACGGTTTCATATAAACATTGACCCTCCCCTAGCCCCACAATGTTAAAAAAAAAAAAGAGCCAAACTTACACAAAACCCAACATCAACCACCAAATGTCCAAAATGATTCAGAAAGAAGATTCTTCTGCAATTGCACATTGAAATGTGGACTCAACAACAACAAATGCTTCAAGTGAGTTTCATGCCAATCATCATTAAGAGTCATAACATTACTGAAAAAAGTACACTTGTTCTTTTGGAAGAAGCCTTACAGAGACCTTCCATGGAGCATGGTTTGAATCATAATTTAAGATTTTTTTAAGGAAAAAAAAACAAAGTCTTCTCTTTGGATGTAAAGAAACAATGAAAAAAATTCCAATTTTGATAATGTAGAAATAACTCCACTATGAATCTGCATTTACATTAATGGACACCTGGAAATACCACTTACTATACAGACACTAATCCCAATATGTAAAAGACGGTATCTGGCATGTAAGTAAACATGAGAGATACTGATCTATCAACAAGCATCATGTTTCCTTAAAGCCGATCCACTGAACAAACCTTTGGATCCAGAAGTATTTCTTTATTCCTCTTCCTTTCAGAGGGATGAGGTCTTCAAACAAGGACTTAGGGGATCCATGGAGAGGATGGAGTAACAGCATCAAAAGTATTTTTGGCCTCCCCCCACCTTTGAAAAAAAAATCATCTGCTTTGTTTTACATGCCATGGGACAGAGTCCCTCCTGGTTTAAACATAAGGGTTCATCAGATAATGAAACAATCACCCTCTTTTCAGCAACTGAAGAAATTCTTCTGGAAACACAAGTGTGCTACCTAAATAGCTACTGAACTGCTGAAACTGCAAGTCAGTCCATAATCTAATGTCATTGTAGAACAACAAAGAAATTTTTTCAAAGAAAGGATTTTAATTTTTCAAAGTTTAAAAAAAATGTCTAAGCAGATCATGTTAACAAACAAAACTCTCTTATCCCAGTTTTATGAAAAAGGTAGGTAACACATGGGCAGCAGTAGAGTATTGAAAATTCCAACTAAATTGTTACAAATTAAGAATTTTCTACAAAGTTTCTTTAGAAAACAGGACCAGTATTCTTTTCTTTCCTTAAAAAAATTAACGATCCTGTGGAATGCCTTCACTTCCAGATAAACAGACATGAGAATGTTGATGACAAGTCAACAATGCTGGATTTGGGACAGTTTACAGTAACACTTTTTGTTTTTTGTCTTTTAAAAAGTCTTACTGATTTATTGACTAAGGCTAGAGAGCAAATCACATGGTCCTACTTGGTGCATTTTCTACCATGATTCAAGATCAATGTATGGATATAGACAGACTGGATCCAACTCAAAGCAGAAAGACCCCAAAGAAAATTAGGACTACTATTTGGTCCCTCCACCTTCTCAATTGGTATTTTGTTCCCAGAACTGGGAGAGAAAAAAAAAAAGACAGAGAAACAAGATTGTAACATTTCAAGTGACTAAGAAAAGTCATCAGTAAGTGGCATAAAAATGGGTAAGGTCACTGGGCACTGGTCCTGTATCAAAGGAGTATAGGTGGGACTCGAGTAGTTATTACATCTGGTAGTGTCATTCCCTCAATGACATTAGAATAGCTGTATGCAATAATAAATAGATCAGTTATAAGGCAGTGTGTTGAACATGTATTCATCTTGCAGAAGGGAACCCCACAGAGAGATACATGATACCATACACATTCAATAAGAACGAGTTTTTTGTTTTGTTTTGAATTTTTTTTTCAAGGCTATCCAGGCTAACTCTTCTGGAGTATTTCTTGGTAAGAAGAGTGATCCTCTGAGTCTTGTCACTTAACCTCTCTCCTTTATCAAGAGATGATGACTGGCTTTAAAGAAAAATAAAGCTGAAGAGGGTTGTTTCATTTTTATTTTTTTCCTTTTGGTTGCATCATTCTGAGTGTTTCATATTTAAAAAAAAAACCACAACCAAAAAAAAAAAATAAAGAAGCCCCAATAGTTTTTGATGTATCCAGTTGCTGTATCCTCAGGATGTTCCAGATGTTTCCAGATAACTGTAGTTTACGGACTGTGGTTTTATCCAGAGAGCAAAGGTCAAAGTCAAAGGTTGTGTTCGTGATATGAAAGTGTCCAGTTTCTTCTATAAGGTTTACAATCTGTTGAAGTACATGCCATTCCTGCAATGTCATTAACCTTCTATGGAGTTCTACTAGTTCATCTAGATATGCCTTATCACAATCCCCATTCTTTATTTGCTTATCAGATTTGCTTTGCTTTATTGGACTTTTCACTTCTAGAATCTGGTTGCTGTTGGTTTTTAATAAAGGCGGTGGGGGTTCATGCCGTAAAGGAGAAGAGGCAGAACTACTTTCACTGTCACTGCCATCACTTAAGCTAACTCTGCCACTCCGGCTGCCTCCTCGGGGATTTATAGGTCTCTCCATTTCGGAGTCATTGTCATTCTCATCTGCCTCTTCTGATTCATCTTCATTGTCATCAGAATGCAGATCTTTCATTATAGACCTTAATGGACCTTGTTGTCTGGTCTGGGATGGAGTAAAGCTGGAACTTGAGCTTGAACTTGAACTGGCTGGACTAGGTTGTTCAGACTCTCTCATCTTCCAGTCAGGATTCTCCAAATATTCTGAAAGATCTTCAGGATGTCCTTCAGATTTAGAAGACATGTTTTCTTCCATGTCAGAGTCATTGGGATCCACAATATCATCAAAGGGGGGTAAAGTTGATTTCTTCTTCTCTGATGTATCACCTTCCATTTTTACCTTTCCCATCTTGACATGAGATTTATCTTTTGTAGTTTTTTTCTTAGCAGAACAAGTGAGTATCAGTGGTGGGGCACTAGAAAAACTTTTAAACAAAGCCTCCGAGCTGCTTTTTTTCCCTTTTTTGGCTGCAAGGTCCTCAGACTCTGAAACGGGGCCTTTTGCTGGGGGCTTTTTTGTCTTGCTGCTGCCCACCTGTGATGGTGAGTAAGCTGCTTTCATGTTTTGGCTCTTTTGACATGGGTTTAGGTTCCTTGAAGGCCATCTTAGGAACTATTTTTTCTTCTTTTAGTGGTTTGTTTTCTTTGGGTTTCTTAGAGGATTCTTTGGAAGATTTGTTATGTTCCCTGGAAGGTTCTTTGAAGGCACTTTTATGTTCTCTTGAGTCCTTAGGAGGTTTTTCCTTGTGCTCCTTGGATAACTTGTGAGGTTTTGAGAAACTGTTACCACTGCTGCTGCTGCTATTTGTATGGCTACTCCTATTGGGGTCCCCTCCTGCCTTCAGCAGCTTTCTTCTGAAGTCCAGTCCTCTGTGGGGTTGTTGAAAGTTAGCTTTTCACAACGGAGGTGATTTACAGGTGGATGGCCTTCAAGGTGCAGGAATAAGTCATAATCAAAGCGGACTTTCTTAGGTTCTTCCTTGTTTTAAAAATAAACCTCAATTGGCAAAATGAAACCAGCATACCCAGATTCTTCTACTTTGTAAGGTGGATCTTTGCACACGAGGACGAATCACAGTCATCTATCAGACGGGTAGGATCATTGGAGTCAGGTAGGAGAGCTGGGCCCTCAGTGGAAAGAGCGGCTTCTCTGGCTGCATTCGGCCCCCAGCCTGGAAGTTTAGAAACTGCCTGCCTGCCTGCCTGTATAATACAGGGGCTGAAATGGCAAAGTAAATTCTAGCTGCTCCGATCCCCCCATCCCTCCTTCATGAAGCAGCGAGGACTTAAGTTTTATATTAATAGACTGTAAACTTCTTGAAGAAAAGGATTTTCTCTTCTCATGGGCCTTTTCCTTAGAATAATTCAAATATAGGTCCTTGAATTATAGATTTAGAGCTATAAAGGATAGGAGAAGTCATCCAGTCCAGTTTCATTTTCCACATGAGGAAACTAAGACCAAAGAGGTTAAATGATTTGTCCAAGATTACACAAGTAATAAATGGCACAACTTGGATTTAAATCCAAATCATTTAACTTCTAGATTTAAATCTAGATTTTCTGACTCCAGATCCAATTCCATTTTTACTTTGACTTGTCCTAAAACCCTTTCCTAAGAAATCTTGTGATTTATCCCTTAATGTGATGTCAATGCCAGCATGTTTGTATATCTGTACTATACCCCCTCATTAGTTTGGAAACTCCATGAGATTGATAACCCTGCATTTATTTATGATTTGGTATCTTCTTCTGGCTTGAGCATAGTGTTATTTTTTAATGTTGAATTGAGTTTCTCACCTCTGAATTTCTCATATGTTCTAATAGTCATTTCAATGTAGTAAGCACTCAAAAATATTTGCTTAATTTCTGTGAAGAGTTGTCATTTGGAAAGCCTTTAAAGAGTGTAGAATACCCCAAGGAACCTCTATTACCAGATAAAACACTCATCAAATTAATGACAAATTTGGTACTGACTTGGTAAGTAAGCCATTGTGAGCTCACTGCATTTATAATTTTAAATCTCCCTTTAAATTCTTTTCTCTAGTTCACAAACTTGGCTTACATCTAGTTGGCAAAATATAATTTATTTACAATTTTATGTTTTCATTTGAATTTGTAATAGAATAACTTTGTCTTTCTCACTCATGCTGGAAATTGATATAGAACAGAAAAAAATGTTTAGAGTTGGCTGCCAACTCTTGGGGAAACTTTTTAAAAAGCCACCAATTTAGAAACAATTTTGCTTCTATATTTCTTTTCCCACTTGGTTGTTGTGAAAGTAATTGTCATATCCCAAAAGGAGAATCATGACTTCAGGCAATACATAAATAGCTAAATTCTTTAGAAAGAAAGATCTTGTTTTCATGTAAATGGCCTTAGTTGTAAAGAACAAAAAGAATTAAAATCCAGGAAGCATAATGCCGTGACAGGGTTATTTTAGAATATTATCAAGATCATTTACTCTATGCATTATAATCTTTAATAAATGGAATGAACTATTTTGATTTTGGTATAAAAAAAAACTAATGTATATACACAAATAGACACATACATGTACGTGTGTGTATATATACAACTATACATATATATGTAATATAAATATAGAATATATATAAGTAAAACAAAGTAAGATGAGTTCCCTCGTAAGAAATAGTATGGACACTAAGGAATCAGTAATCATAGTCCATCCCTGGTCTCCCAATTATGATTTCTTATATTCTTACCATAGACTGCTGCAGTATGGTTGAAAGGATATGGGAACTGAACTTAGAACTCCCAGTTCTGCCATTTATTAGCTGTAGGAAGCAAATCATTTAACCTTTCTATTTCAGTTTCTGTATCTAAAATGAAAATATGGGGCAGCTAAGTTTCACTATGGATAAAGTGCTTGGCCTGGAGTCAAGAACACTCCTCTTTGTGAGTTCTAATCTGACCTTAGGCACTTATTAGCTGTGCAATCCTGGACAAGACACTTAACTCCACTTGCCTTTGTTCCTTATCTGTAAAAAATGAGTTGGAGAATCAAATGGCAAATCACTTTGTATCTCTGCCAAGAAAACCCCAAATAAAGTAATGTTGAGTTGGACATGACTGAAAAATAACTGAACAACAACAAAATGAGAATAATAATCCTTATATTGTTTATTTGGGTTATTGTGATCAAATGATATGAGGTATGGAAAATACTTTGTAGGGGTGGAGTAAAAGCAGGGACTTGCTTGAATTCTTCCCCAAACCCCTCCAAATACCTATAAAAATGACTCTAAGCAAATTCTAGAATTGTAGAACTCACAAAATGACAGAGCGAAACACATCTCCAGTCCAAGACTGCCTAGAAGGTTGACAGGAAGGGTCTATCACACTGGACTGGGAGCAGAACACAGTCTGGCATGGGCCACACTGGCACAGAGCAGTCCCTCAGGGAACTGAATCACTGGCAGCTGTGGCAGTTTCTAGATTTCTCAATCCACAAACACCAAAGACAGCATAAAATGTCAGTGGGAAAACTCTGTGGGACCTGGATGAAAGAGGAGCATGGTTTGGCCCCAGACCCAGGGAGGTGGAGGTAGAGGTGGTGGCAGAGGCAGCAACAGCAGCAGTAGTAGTAGCAGCAGCAGCTGTTGCTTCTGGAGCTCTGGGCCCTGTAGCAGCAAGCACCCCAACATCCCTAGGGTGGCTGCCAACATAGGTTCTTAGATCTGCTTTTCTAAAGGAAAGCACCTCAAAATGGGTTAACAAGCTTACTTTAATAAGTCAAACATATATCATTTACCTAGTTCAGGGGAAAAAGGTCAGCACCCCAAACTTCAAAGTATACAGACAGAACTTACAAGACAAGACAGAGAAACAAACAGATGAAGCAGACAGGCTTCCAAACTGTCCAACCATTACAACAATACCAAATCACAGTTACCAGAGGGGGAAGCATCAACATCTGGGTTTTCAAAGCCGCGGGGCACTCAATGGCTACCCAGAGTCTCATCTGGTCAAATCACACAACACTTCTCAAAGTGAGCCCCAAAGCAAAGCCTCAAATCAGGGATTATATAGCTTTCTCCTGGGTCAGAGAATGGAACCACTCTCTTGACACACTGCCCAATCACACAGCATCAAGGTGTGGGCATTCCTGAAAACCAAGCCTCCTGCCACAGGCTCTATGTGACCACATTCAGCCTATTAGGGGGCAGAGTATATTTTCAAATCAAGGAAGGTTCTCAGAGTCTCTTAAGCCTATCAAAGGGCCTATGAACAGGGAAGATCTTTAAACCTGCATTTCCATTACAGGCCCACAGATGGTGGGGGATTGAGAGATTGATACAAAACCCCTGAAGACAGGGACATTACTCCTACCCCTACCCCCACTCCCACTGGAAGCAGAGTCCTATCTTGACAAAGAGTTAGAAAGTCAAATATTTGGCTGGGAAGATAAGCAAACAGCATAAAAAAAGTCAGACTATAGAATCTAACTTTGGTGACAAGGTAGATCAAAACATATAACCAGAAGAAGACAAAGTCAAATCTCTTATATCCAAAGCCTCCAAGAAAAATATGTATTGGTCATAGGCCATGGAAGAGCTCAAAAAGGATTTTGAAAATCAAGTAAGAGAGAGGGCAGAGGCAATATGGCAGAGTAGAAACAGCACTTCCAAGGTGCTCTCCCCCCAGATTACCTCCAAACCATGTAAAAGGGGACTCTGAACAACTTCTGGAGCCCCAGCACCCACAGAACGACACAGAGAAGCTAACCTCCTGCTGAGGACAGCCCAGCAGCCCTGCAGGAAGGGCCAGGGCAGCACTCTGGGAGCCAACAGCCCAGCATGCTGGAGAGCTGAGCCCAGGTCCACATGAGCTGAAGTTTTAGCCCCAGGGCAGCCAGGCCAGCAGCCGGCCAGAGGGACCCCAGAACACCAACAGCTGTGGAGATTCCAGAATTATAAACACAGATATGCCGAGGACAAAGTGAGAGGTTAGTGCCCTATGGATTTTGGGACCAGTATTTGGGGAACGCATCGGCTTCCTCCCCTAGGGGCTAGACCACTGAGGAGACACGCCATTTTGCAATTTCAGTGGCAGCTCCAGCTCCTGGCCTGCGAACTGTAGGAAGATCTAGCGATCAGTCTTGGGGGGGTAATTGCTCTTGCTTTAACCTCCCTGGATCTGGATTGTGGTCTGGGGTGTAGGTTGTGGGCAGGTATCCAGCTTGCCAGAACCAGAAGTTGTAAAGACCCCAATATTGGGATGGAAGCTCCCCTGTCTGGTGGCAGAGACCTACTGTGGCAACAAGCCCAAAAGTCAAGTAATTAAGTGGCAACATGCCAAGGCAAAGGAAACAAAATAAACAGAAAAATGCAACATTAGACTCCTGTTTTGTGGGCAAAGAGGATGGAAGCATAGAACAGGAGGAGGACTGTGAGGTCAGAAATCCTGCACCAAAAGCCCAAAGGAAAATATGAGCTGGTTACAGGCCATCGAGGACCTTAAGAAGGACTTTAAAAATCAAATAAGAGAAGTGGAGGAAAAATTGGGAAGAAAAATGAGAAGGATGCAGCAAAAGTATGAAATAAGAGTCAACAGCCTGACTGAGGAAAACAACACCTTAAAAAATAGACTAACTCAAATGGCAAAGGAGGCTCAAAAGGCAATGAGGAGAAGAATACCTTAAAAAGCCGAATTTGCCAGATGGAAAAAGAATCTCAAAAGCTCACCAAGGAGATTTATTCCTTCAGAGTTAGACTGGAGCAAATGGAAGCTAATGACTTTATGAGAAATGAAGATGCTGTTAAACAGATCCAAACAAATGAAAGAATAGAAGGCAATGTGAAATATCTCATGGGAAAAACCATTGACCTGGAAAATAGATCCAGGAGTGATAATTTAAAATTATTGGACTACCTGAAAGCCACAATCAAAGAAAGAACCTAGAAATCATCCTGAAAGAAATTCTCAAAGAAAATTGTCTTGATGTTTTAGACCCAAAGGGCAAAATAGAGGTTGAAAGAATCCACAGATTACCTCCTGAAAAAAGATCCCAAAAAGAAAACTCCCAGGAATATTATAGCCAGGTTCCAGGATTTCCAGATCAAGGAGAAAATAGTACAAGCATCCAGGAAGAAACAATTTCAATATTGTGGAAACACAATCAGAATAGCCCAGGACCTGGCAGCTTCTACACTGAGGTATCAAAGGGCATGGAATATGATATTCCAGAGGGCAAAAGAGCTGGGACTGAACCCAAGGATCACCTACTCAGCAAAACTGAGTATTTTGTTTCAGGGGAAAATATGGTCGTTCAGTGGAATAGAGTACTTTCAAGCATTTTTGAGGATAAAAACAGAGCTGAATAGAAAATTTGACATCCAGACACAAGAAGCAAGAGATGCCTGAGAAGGTAATCAGGGAAAAGAAATCAAAAGGAACTCATCAAAGTTGAGCTATTTACATTCCTATATGGAAAAAACTATAACTGTGACTGATGAAACCTTTCTCAGTATGAAAATAATGGAAGAAGGGCATATGGACATATGAATACATATGTGAATGTGTGTATATATATTTACAGTTATACATGGATAGAGGGCATAGGTTGAATTTGTTGGGAAGGGATGATACTTAAGGGGTCAAATTATGAGGTGAGAGAGGAAAGTGGCAAGAGGAGATGGGGAGAGACAGGGTAGGGTAAACTATCTCATGTAGAAGAAGCAAGGAGAAGAGGCTACAGTGGAGGGGAAGAACAGGAAGGCAAAAAAGCAAATCCATATTCTCATTAAATTTGGCTCAGGGAGAGAATGACATACATACTAAATGGGATATCCCAACCTACAGTAGAGTAGGGGGAATGGGGATGAGAGCGGGGATGATGGAGGGGAGGTCATTCTAGGGGGAGGGGAGGTTGGAAGTACCCACCTTCGAAGAGGGACAGGATCAAAATAGGGAGTGGACTAGGTGGTGGGTGGGATGGGTGGGAGGGAATTATAAGCAGCCTTTTACAATATATCTACTATGGTAATGTTTTGCATAGCTATACATGTACAACACATACTGAATTACTTATCTTCCCAGAGAGAATGGGTGACAAGAGAGGAAGGGAATGGATTTGAAATATGAGGTCTTAAAATTAAATGTTTCAAATATATACAAATACTATTATTAATACTATATTGCATGTAATTGGGAGATAAGATGTGCAGGCATCAGGGCACAGAGATCCATCTTGTTCTAATGGAACAGTCAAAGGGGGTAAGGGAGAAGATATGGAAGAGAGCAGATTAGATGAGGGACTATCTTGTGGGACTGCTATTCTGGGATGGTGGGTAGGGGAAAAATGGGGAAAAATTGTAACTCAAAATCTGGTGGAAATGAATGATGTAAACCAAAAGTTAATAAAGCATTTGTTGAAAAGAAAAGAAAAAAAGAAAATCAAGTAAGAGAAGCAGAGGAAAAATTGGGAAGAGAAATGAGTGATGCAAAAAAAAATTATGAAAAACAGTAAATTGCTTGCTAAAGGAGAACCAATAAAATACTAAAGAAAATAACACCTTAAAAAAATAGACTAGCCCAAATAGCAAAAGAGGTCTAAAAAACTCAACAAGGAGAAGAAAGGACTTTGTAAATTGTGAATTTCTACATATGTGCTAGGTATTATTCTAACTCAGTATTGGACCAGTCCACTGACAGCCCCTTATCCCTGATGCCACTTTCATCCTATGAGTTCTCTTGGCCTGGGTATGAACCAATCCATCAAATATTTCCTTCACCCAAGGTTTTCTCTGAGAATATCAGAATTTGTTTCATTTCCCCACAAGAGTCCTTAGCTCTTATATAACTGTTGTTGTTCAGTTGTTTCAGTAATGTTCAACTCTTTGTGACCCCATTTGGGCTCTTCTTGGCAAAGAAATTGGAGTGGTTTGCTGTTTCCTTCTTTAGCTCATTTCTTGCAGATAATGAGCCAAGGCAAATGGAGTTAAAAGACTTGTCCAGGCTCACACTGCTATTAAGTGTCTGAGGTGAGATTTGACCTCAGGAAAAGAGTCAGTCTTAAAAAAAAATGGAATATGTAGGATCAGTGCAATATGTTTGTACCTAAACCCATAGATAGTCAAGACAGCCCTCCTTTGTTCTCTGGTGGCCTCACACCACCCCCTAAAGAACTTTATTGTCTTTCAGACTTATAATTCCTTTGCTCCCTCTGAAAGGATAAAGAATTCAGATTTTCTGGGAATCAAACATTTCTTCTGCTCTTGTGGGTCCCACTCCTCTTCTAGGACATTCCTAATCCATATGGAAATAAATACTAGTGAAAGAATAAGTCAAGATTGTTTTCTCATACTGTGGCTTCTGCTTTGTTGATACTTCTCTGGTTATGGTTTTGGTAATGAGAAGGAAAGAGAAAGGATGAACCTCAGATGTATTACAAGTAAAGAATAGATAGAACTGAAAGATAAATGACTACACTGATAAAATGGGATAATATATTGTATTTTTGTATATATATTGTATATATACATATTTTTGTGTATATATACATGCCTGTATATTTTTGTGCATATAAGTCAAAAGTGCTCTGAATGCAGTAGATTTTTAGCAGTATGATTCTGACTTTTATCCACATAATGCCTATCAATTGATGTCTGATTTTTTCATTTAGTTCTTCAATTATTTCACTGAGCAGACTGGTCACATCTTCCCTAATGGTCCAAATTGCTGTGTTTCACTCTTATGACTACTACTGTGTAGGATTCTTGTTTCAGAAAGTCAAGGCATCAGCCTCTTTATATGTTCCATGTAGTGTCCTGCATGGTGATGGTTTCCATCAATCTATTTAAATTAAAGATAGCTTCCCTTGGGGGACTGAATTTCCTTGCAACTGCAATTATAAGGTCTTTGTAGAAATCCATTTAGACAATTGTAATTAATTTCTCCCTGAGTGGCTCTATGAGGTAGCATCAAAGTGGTGGATTAGTTTCGTGCTAGTGGAAGCAATTTTTGTCATCTTCTGAATAAAGAGAAGGAAACAGAAATCTGCTGTAGGTGGAGGTGAGTGTGATCATTATCTTCTCTACTGCCTGGTATACTTTTCTTTTTGACAAAGTACTAGGTCAAGGAGTCACTGGGGTAATTTTAAACAAATCTGTTTTCTGATTTCAGTAGGGTCTTGGCTAAACAGAAGACCTAGAGGAATTCTCTACTGATATTTATTTGGCAGTAGTGATTTTGTTGGCACCTTGCATGTACTATTAACTGATACCTTTCCAGGTGAAATCATTCCAGCAATAATCACTGTCATGGACATTAAGCGTATACTACTCAGCAGCATTTTCATTAATCAATTATGTTTTACCTAAATCCTTTATACATGCTATAGGCTATACCCAGAATCCATAGTCTACAACTGGACTGGGACTCTCCTTTCTTGTACTCCATTAACTATTCTGGACAAGATATGATATGCTGTCAATACCTTTAAGATTGCAGGGCAACTGTGCCACACTGAATCTTTAGAGTGTAGGACTTTAGTGGTAAACCATAAATGGTCAAAATAAAATTGATTTTAATTCAGAAAGTGTAATTAATCATGTTACTGAAATTAACAACTCACGTAACAGATATTTGTTAAGTTCTTCATATGTATAATTGTTATTACCTCATGTGGGTGTTAACTGAGGGGCTTCTGTCTCCATCTTTCAGTGTTCTTCTTTGACATTGCAGACAATATGAGCAATAGAGAGAGGCTTTCAGAGAAGCCTAATTAATTTAATACAAGGCCAATCTCATTAGTACCCGTTGCTCTTCCCAACCCAGTCAACTAGGCTATTACTTAGTACTGTTGTGAGATACCCAAAGATAGAAACATTTAAACAGGGTTCCTCTTCAATGGCTTTATTCTCTAAGGAAGGGGAAAAAATTCCTGGTTTCCTTTGACCTAGGGTTAGAAAATCCAAACCAGGGAGAGATAGCACACACTATGTATACTAAGTGAAGAAAAGGGTCCTAAAACTATAATTATTGAATTCTTTGGAATCACATATCCTGCAGAAATATGGCAGATAGTCTCTTTAATGAAAATACCATTTTCATTGGGAAAAATGGTAATAATGGTGGTGGAGTGCAATAAAAATCACCAAAATTGGACAACATTCCATGATGCTGGTAGGAATGATCTAGTCTGACTATTTCTGGGTGAGGGTAGTAGCATGAGTCCAGTTATCTTTGTGAAGGCAGCTCCCTGGCAACTTTTGTGCCTTTGTTGCTCTGGGCCTTCTGGCTATGAGGTCAGGCTTTGATTGACTGTGTGTAGCTCTTGATCAGTCTTTTTAAAACAGTCACTTTTTGTCCCAGATGATCTATTTTGGAATCTTTACTCTGTTGCCAAACATAGAAATAATGAATCAGTAAAATTTTAAATTCCTTTGAAGGAGGAAAGGGGGAAAAATTTATGTGTATGCAGGTATCAATGTTAAACTAGAGACAAGTTTGTTAACTGACACTCTTGTCAGTAATGTTTTTCCATGTAGACTTGTTTAGAGGTGAATACAGTGCTACTAAGCAATAGTATTTCTCTTGTTTGGGGACTAGAAAGTCCATTTGCTCCAAGATAAAAGGAACTAAGTCAATGGAAATAGTTCATGACTTTGTCAGTAGTCTTTAACACAAATGTGGATATAACTTTCACCATGTTTTCATAATGTCAAAGTAGGATCATAAGATGAAAAATCTAAGGCTGGAAGGGACCTCAGAGGCTATTGAATCCAAGTCATCCCTTCATTTTACGGAGAGAAAACACTTCTAGGGAGGCTAAGTGATGCCCATGGTTACACAGGAAGTATCAAAGGCAGAACTGAACCCAGGACCTCTGATCCCCAAAGTATTTCCACTGTACTACACTTCATTGGAAATGGAAATCACATCAGTTTGGGGGAATTGGGTAATCACTATCTGTATAAAAAGAAACATGAATAACTGTACTTTTATTTTTCAATAGGCTGATACAAAATCTAGCCTAAATGGCTGTTGAAGGTGATTGAGTGAAAGTTTCAAGTTTGCTAGAGATCTTGACATGCTGCTTTTCTCTTATATTTTCAAGATGAGTATCTTGAGCTTCTTGGAGAAATAACCCAATACTTCAATATCATCCTTTAAGGGTTAGGATCTCTTAAAAGAAGCAGATGACCCCTGTTCCTTTGTTCCAGAGAGATGGTCTTTTTGTTATGATATCTCTTAGGAGTTCAGTTTCATATTACATCAGATAATCTGGCTTTCCTCCACATGAGAAGCCTCATGATTTTGCAAAGACTTAAAGGAATTTTAAATATTTCACAAATTGGACCTTTAAAAGCCACTTGAAAGAATTTTAAGAAATGATCTTTATAATAAATTGATACTTTTATAAAAATGTGTCTCAGAGAGCACCAAAAATGGAATATTTAGAGATGGAGACTAACAAGATAAGTTCTTCACTCTATCTCATAAATATATTTTATACATCCTACAATGACACAGGGATAATACAGGACACTTTCCTCTCCATAATTGCTTTTCCTCATCACAGCAACTTACCCAATATGATTCATTCATGACATTTAAATGTAATTAGAACATTTTATTTGACTATTTCTGAACACTGAATAATTCCTGGTGTTAACTGGATTCTAGCAACGATAATAATACTATTGGCGGGTAGAGAGAGAAGAATTATTAAGTGGTGCTTAATGGGAAGCTGTAAGCAATCCAGTTAAAAACAACAGCCACCGCCACCACCAACAACCAACAACCATGATTCTATAAGAGTCAAACTTATCCCTGCCATGATATGAGGAGTGACAATAGTAAAAGGTTCTTGCCTGGTCTCAGACTACTGAATTCCTCTATATGTCACCTTATCTGGCATTCACTTATTATTCTGCCATTGTATATGTACAATTTTGACCAGAAATCCAAAGTAAACCAAAAATTAGAAATTCTCTTAATAATTGAAAACAAGTCAAAAGGATTATGTGATATACAAAGTCAGAGCAGTATAAAAAAACACCTAACAATTCCATACCAACCACCAATAAAAAAACCAAAACAAAACAGCTTTAGGGTAATGACTTGAAATGCAAAGAAATCAGAGTTGAGGGAGAGAATCCCTCAAGGAGGATGTAGACATTTCTGGTTGTCTACATGATCTGAAGAAGTCCAGAAGAATAAAAATGTAAGTTGATTTAAAGGAGAAACTTATGCACCATTCATATAATGAATGACACAATGACATCACATCAAGTGAAGTGATGGAAACTAGCTTCTCTGAAGACATAGAAAACATTTGGGTTTCATAGGCGCAAATGTTTCACAGTAGTACATGAATTACTTGTAAATTACTTCTCAGTTCCTTCTCTGCTGAAAGCCTAATTTCATCTTTCTTAACTAGTTATCACATATTTGCTACCAAATGATAACATCAGGAGTTTTTATCTATAGAGATAGGTCATTTGAATGTTTATATAGTTGACATAAAGTATTCACAACTTTTGAAACAATAAACACTTGAAGAATGAAAGAAAAATAATATTATTATTAAGATGAGAAAAATAAATGATGATAAATTCTTTCTTTGTTAGGTCTGTGATAATATTGATTTAAGTACTCTCCCCTGTGGTATAGATGGAAATCCACTCATGCCTTCTAATTGGGTTTCACTCTTACTCCCAAAATCGTGCATGAGTTTACATTTGATGTTGTGGGGATGTGGTCTTTTTTAGATTTTTTTGACATTTCATGTATTCCAATGGAACATCTATTATCTTTTCCTTGACCAACCAATTTTTTTTTCAAAGGGATACATCTCTCTGACATATACTACTTTTCACCCTTCATGCCATGTTTTTCTTTTTTTCTTTTTTTTTATGAAATTCTTGGTTGATGATATACATGACCTAATCATGCCCACTATGTCTTTTTCCATAGTCATTTGGGTGATTATCAACTTTAATTGAGACTAAGTAGTGTGACTGTTCAGAGACTACAGGAAAACTGTGATATTTGAATATGTACAACATCACAGGAAAGATATTTACCTTTAAAAAAGAGCCCTTGCTTTATATAGAAGCTTTGCATCCCTAAAAATATCAAGCTTCTTTTCTTCCTATTTAATTCTGCATTCAGCTCATTGTCTACCTATACACTGCCCATTATAATACACATTTATATATTTGTGTGTGAATATGTATATGTGTGTCTATATACTTGTATCTTCATACATATGGGGCCTTGTCCTTGAAAGTAAAACTTTCTTTTCCTCTTTAGTTGTAGAAACACATCAGTCTAAGATGGAATGGGCATGATTTCATTTCTAGTGTCAGTCTTTTTTTTTACTCTTTTTTCACATACTGCAAGCTTTGGTTTTTGACTTAAAATTTGAAGCCCCTCTAACTTACCTTTAAGTTTTCTTCTACCCCTACATCTTATGACCTTACTGTATTCTAAGTATGTTGAGTTCTCCAAATCATTTGTTCAGCTTTTTTTTTAATACCAGTTCATCTACCTGCCTTCCAAATGTCTTAAAAATCTTAGTATAATTGAGAGGAATCTCTCAAAGTTCCCTTTAAGAGTCTCCTCAATGCCTTCTAAAATAAGCATCTTTTTGGGGTGGAATCAAGTTAGTGGAGTAGAAACAGGACTTCTGCAAGACTTTGGCTTCCACCTCTTCCAATTAATGTAAAACATGACTCTGAAGAAACTTTGGAGATACAGAACCCACAAAATGACACAGAGAAGCTAACCTCCCACTGAGGAGAGCCCAGCAGGCTGGCAGGAAGTGGCTGGCACAGTGCTCTGGGAGCCAATCCCAGCCCTGCATGATTTGGAAGGTGTTAGCCTTGTGGCAGGGCTGACAAGCCACCAGCTGGAGGGACTTTAGATCACCAGCAGCTGTAGCAGTTTCCAGAATTATCAATACATAGATGCTAAGGACAAAGTGAGAGATCAGTGCAGTGTGGAATTTGGGATCCAGTAGTTTGGGAGTGTTGTTGGCCTTTGCCCCTGGGGTGAGAAGCAGCTGAGGCACAGCCCCAGCCATGTGGCAGCTTCAAATCTTGGCCTGCAGATTGTAGGGGGACCAACTGACCAGTCTAAGGGGTAATCACTCTTGCTTTAAACTGCTGGGATCTGGATTGCAGTCTATGGTGGAGGTCCTTGGGTGTGTGACCAGCTTGCCAGAGTGTATGGAGGCTTCAGAGAGGGCACCCAACAAATACCTTCAGCAGCTGAGAAAAGCTGAGTGTTTGGGACAAAGCTCCCCTATCTGGTAGCAGAGTCCTACTGGGGCAAAAAGACCAAAAGTCAAGTAATTGACTTTTGTCAATTGTCAAGTAATTGAGTGGCAACACGAGCAAACAAGTGAAGCAAAGCAATCATAGCAACCCAACTTTACACTCTTATTTTGGGGACAAAAAGGATCAAAGCATGGAACAGGAGGAAGACAACAAATTCAGAATTCCTGCACCAAAAGCTTCCAAGAAAAATATGAGCTGGTTACAGACAATAGAGGAGCTTAAGAAGGATTTTGAAAACCAAATAAGAGAAGTGGAGGAAAAATTGGGAAGAAAAATGAGAACCATGCAAGAATATTATGAAATGAGTGTCAACGACCTGAATGAAGAAAAAAAAAAACCTTAAAATATAGACTAACTCAAATGGCAAAAGAGGCTCAAAAAGGCAATGAGGAGAAGAATGCCTTAAAAAGCCATATTTACCAGATAGAAAAAAGAATCTCAAAAGCTCACTGAAGAGAATCATTCCTTCAGAATTAGATTGGCGCACACTGAAGGTAGAGATTTTAGGAGAAATCAAGATACTGTTAAACATATCTAAACAAATGAAAAAAATAGAAGGCAATGTGAAATATCTCATTGGGAAAATCACTGACCTGGAAAATAGATCCAGGAGAGACAATCTAAAAATTATAGGACTACTTGAAACCCATGATCAAAAAAAGAACATAGAAATTATACTTCAAGAAATTCTCAAGGAAAATTGCCCTGATGTTTTAGACCCAGAGGGCAAATAGAGGTTGAAAGAATCCAGTCATCACCTCCTGAAAAAGATCCCAAAAAGAAAACTCCTAGGAATATTATAGCCAGGTTCCAGAATTCCCAGATCAAGGAGAAAATATTACAAGTATCCAGGAAGAAACACTTTGAATACTGTGGAAACACAATCAGGATAACACGGGATCTGGCAGCTTCCACATTGAGGGATTGAAGGGCTTGGAATATGATATTCTGGAGGTCAAATGAGTTCAGATTAAAATGAAGAATCACCTACCCAGCAAAACTGAGTATCATGTTTCAGGGGAAAATATGGTCATTTAGTGGAATATAGGACTTTCAAGCATTCTTGATGAAAAAACCAGAGTTGAATAGAAAATTTGACATTCAGATACAAGAAACAAGAGAAGCATGAGAAGGTAAACAGGAAAAAGATGTCATAAGCAACTTAGCAAAGTTGAAATACTTATATTCCTACAAGGAAAAAACTGATGAAACTTTCCTCAGTATGAGAATAGTTGAAGGGAATAGAAATGTTTGTATGTATATGTATATGTATATGTATATGTATATGTATATGTATATGTATATGTATATGTATATGTATATGTATATGTATATGTGTGTGTGTGTATACATACATATATGTCTATATAGGAGGGCATATGGATGTATGAATACATATATTCATGTGTGTATATATGTGCACAGGTATAATACATAAAGGGCACAGGAACAATTTAATAGGAAGGGATGATACTTAAAAGGTTATATTCAGAGGTGAGAGAGGAATATAATGAGAGGATATGGGGAGAGACAGAATGGGGTAAACGATCTCATATAGAAGAGGCAAGGCAAAATGGTAATGATGGAGGGGAACAACAGGAAGGCAAAAGGAAATGGGTCAACTTTATTTTCATTGAATTTGGCTTAGGGAGGCAATGACATACACACTAAATCTTTTGCCACTTGAGTTAGTCTATTTTTTAAGATGTTATTTTCCTCAGGCTGTTGACTCTCATTTCATACTTTGCCTGCCTCCTTCTCATTTATCTTCCCAATTTTTCCTCCAATTCTCTTATTTCATTTTTAAAATCTTTTTTAAGGTCCTCCATGGCTGGTAACCCACTCATATTTTCATTTGGGGCTTTTGGTGCAGGATTTCTGACCTCACAGTCCTCCTCCTGTTCCATGCTTCGATCCTCTTTGCCCCCCAAATAGGAGTTTAATGTTGCATTTTTCTGTTTATTTTGTTTCCTTTGCCTAGGCATGTTGCCACTTAATTACTTGACTTTTGGGCTTGTTGCCACGGTAGGACTCTGCCACCAGACAGGGGAGCTTCTGTCCCAAATGTTGGGGTCTTCTCAACTTCTGGAGCTATTAGTTGGGTGCCCTCTCTGAAGCCCCCACACACTTTGGCAAGCTGGTCACACACCCTAAGACCTCCACCCCAGACTGCAATCCAGATCCAGGGAGGTTAAAGCAAGAGCGATTACCCCCCAGACTGATCGCTGTATCCCCCTACAGTCCACAGGCCAGGAGCTGAAGCTGCAAATGAAGCTGCAAAATGGTGGCTGTGCTGCAACTCCTCAGCTGCTTCTTACCCCCTGGGGAAGAAGCTGATGTGCTCCCAAATACTGGTCCCAAAGTTCATAAGGCACTAACCTCTCACATTTTCCTAGGCATCTATGTGTTGGCAATTCTGGAAAAACCACAGCAGCTAGTGTTCTGGGGTCCCTGCAGCATGCTGCTGGTCTGGCTGCCCTGGGGTTAAAACCTCTGACTCATGTGGTCCTGTGCTCGGCTCCCAGAGCACTGTGCTGGCCGCTTCCTGCCGGGCTGCCGGGCTTTCCTTGGTGGGAGATTAGCTTCTTTGTATTGTTTTTTTGGTTTCTGGAGCTCCAGAGGTTGTTCACAGTCCCCTTTTACATGATTTTGAAGTGGTGTGGGCTGGAGCGCTGTGGAAGTGCTGTTTCTACTCCACCATCTTGGCTCTGCCCTCAAAATAAGTGTCTTTTAAAGATGTACCATGAAATCTAAGCAAAAAATGTCAGTGGTATAATTTCAGGCCAATCCAGAGCACAATATATCGATGTTTCACAAAAGATCTTTAGTGATTAATGATTCCTAAACTACCTTGTATTAACTGGTTATTTGTACTATGTAGCAATCAAGATTCTGGAAGGGACAATATTACCCAAGAAAATGACTGACACTATTATCTTAACTTAAATTGATCAAAAATCAATTTATCTATATGTCTTTATTTCACCCCTTTCTTATAAATTAATTTGAATGAAAAATATACAAATGCTTCTTTTTGTATTTTTACATGCATATTTAAAAGCAAATTAATAAACTTGGGAAAGATGAATCACATAATGACACATTTGACATCCTGCTTCTAGTAGGAACTGATTTATATCCTTGGAAGCTGGGGAGTGTTTCTTGTCTCCCTAGGAAGCATGGATATGAGTTGGAAATTTCTCATTACTTGGAATAGTCAGTGTGTCTCAGAGCCTCTGCTCTAGGAAGTAGAAGAAAGTAATCCTATATATGCATTTTCACTTTAAATAGTTTTCTATTTGTTATTTTAAAGTGGGAATAAAAGTGATGGAATAGAGTGTAATTAAGAGTACAGGCCTAACAGTTGCCAGAACTGGATTGCAGGTCTGGCTTTTATGCTTTCTATCATTGAGACTGTGTGCAAGTCAGCTTTTGGACTCTAAGTTTCATCATCTCTAAGGGAGTGAGGGGTGTAAAATACCTGTGCACAGTTCACAGGGTTGTTGTGTGGAAAATGCTTTTTGAGCAATAAAGTGATATACAAAAGGATGTTGTAGCTATTAGTGACTTCTTTGGAAGGTCTTGGTCTCAGTGCACATTTCTGGCTATATCTCTTTCATTACTAAGTGTTGGCAACTTGTATGAGCTCTTTATGAAAATTAAGACTGTATTTCTTTGTCTTGGTCATTTATGGAATTAGATTTCTTCAGTCACCCTAATCTTTCTAGTACGGCAGAATGAAACACTTTTTACAATGGTACAATTCCTTCTATCTCCTGGATCAGTGGTTAGTTATATTATTAGTTTTACCCGAAACACCAGAATCAAATCAATATATCATCAAAGAATCTCACATTTAGAAAAGATATGGTAGCTTCCTCTAGTCTAACACACATCTTTTAGTCCACATGCAACAAATCTTTACTTGCTTAAAGACTTCTAGTGAGGAGGAATGTAATACCTCCTTAGGCAGTCCATTGAGCTTTAGAATAGTTCTTATTGCAAGATTGTTATCAGTTATCCAGACAGTCAATAAAAATTTATTAAGTGCTGACTATTTGCCAGGCACTGTACTGAGTGCTGGGGATACAAAAAGAAGCAAAAGACAGTCCCTATCCTCAAGGAGCCCACAAACTAATGGGGGTGACAAGAAACAAAGAAATACAAACTGTACGCAGGAAAAAATATTTAAATTATTATTTAATTAATGATTAATATCGATTAATTAATAATTAAATTATTATTTAATTAATAATTAATACAGACTAATTAATAATTAAATTTTTATTTAATTAATAATTGATATTGATTAATTAATAATTAAATAATTAAAACGCAAAGGTACTAGAGTTAAGAAAGGTTGGAAAAGGCTTCCTGTAGATGAGATTTTAGTTGGAATTTGAAATAAATCAATAACTATAAAAAAAGGGAGGGAATTCCAGATTAGCTAGAGAAAATGTCCAAGCTGAAAGATAGTGTGTTTTGTTAGTAGAATAGCAGAGAGGCCTATGTCACTGTATTGAAGAGTACATGGTGAGGAGTAAGATATGCAAAAATTGTAAAGATAGGACGGAGCTTAGTTATGAAGGTATTTGAATACCAGACTGTTTTATATTTGATTCTGGAGGCAATAGGTAGGTAGTCACTGGAATTTATTGAGTGGGGGATGACATGGTCAGAATTGTGTTTTAGGAAAATTAAATTGGCATATGTATGGATGATGAAAGAATAAATCTGTGACCTCTTAAATGTTCCATTAGGCCCACTGTCAGAGCCCAGTAGGTGCTGGAAACTGTTCTAGTTTATACCTTTCAAGGACTCAAAGCAATGATGATTATTGTGTACCAAAATCAATTCACTTTAAGTCCTTTCTTTGACTTCTATGTTTTGCTTCTAGTTTTTTACAAGAATCACTCAGTCAATTGACTAATCAACATTTATTAAGTGCATTCTAAGTGCTAGGCAAAGTCTAGGGATACAAAAAGAGACAAAAAGCAGTCCTGACCTTTAAAGACCTTACCATCTAAAGGGGTGGGGGAGGAAACAACATGTAAACAACTATATACAAAGAAAACTCTGTATAGGAAAAATAGAATGTACTTCCTTAGACTGTTTCTTTATTTTGGCAACTTAGAGTTAGTTTTAACTCCCTGAGTTACACTGCCTGAGGACATTTTAATTATTGAATATTTTGTCTAAAAACAGGTTATTATATTTAATGTTGGGATTAATAATGGAGGTTCATTTCTTACCTGTCTCATGAGCTGAATCCAGATCTACTGGTTGCAAGCTTCCATTTACCCAAAAAATGGCTTTGAGTTGTTGCCCTCTATAACCAATGCCTTTTGCTCTTGTAGAATCCCAGATAGTAGAAAAGACCTGAGTCATCAGCAAGTTCTGAGGCTATATTTCTCTATGGATATTCACTATTAAATTCCTCTGTAAATTACACTTTGTGTTATTGTTTCCTACTGATTGAGTTCAGCCCCTCCATCTGTTGCTCTCTTGGGATATGGTACATAGCCAATAACACTTAACTTCATTATCCATTACATTATTGAAGATATTTTGTCACATAAGACAGAGACATACAGGGAGAATTCTGGCAATTAAATATAGATCCTCTAATAGCAAAGCACATATCCCATTATTATATAGTATTGCATGAACAGGGCTTTGAGGGCTGTCCCAGACTTCTGTATACTGACAACTCCCTGCTAAGCTGTCACTTTTAATCATTCTGTAGCTGCTGATATCCCTGCTTGAGCTCTACTGCCTGGGGCTATTTTGCTCCCCTACTTTATACAGGTGATTATGATTAGCTTAAGAACTAATGATGTAAGTTCCGCACTGAGATATCTCCTGTAGTGGATCAGAGCCCTTATTTAACCCAAGTATCTTTGAATTACAAAATTTATTTCAAGTCTTTATATATATCATGGAGTTCTGGTACTCAGTGTATGCTTCTTGAGTTTTTTGCATGTTTGATTGAAGATTTTCTAAAAGAAAATTAAAATTACTTTAATCAATTTTAAAAATCCTTTGAGAAAATGTAGAATATCTTTGACTAGAAAAGTAGCATTACCATATGTACTCATGAGGGATAAAAGATGGACAGTTCAAGTGTTACATTGGTATCCATACAATATTAAACTCAGAAGAATTCTTCCTAAATATTGGCTAGGTGCTATAGGAAGGAATTATGGGAGAACATGGACAAGTTTCACATGGGATGATGAGAGTGTGGTCTTCACTGGTAAGTAGTGAGCCCATACTTATGTGATCACATAACTATTGGAGGACTGAAATATTTCCCCTCTTATGTATTTTCCCTACATATTTTTTCTTTCTAGGAGCAGCAAAAATCAAGATGACAAAAGAGATTTCTCTAAGAGTAAGGCACTTTGCCCTGGGCAAAGCATATAGGAGCCATATTAAAGAAGGATTCAAGTTTCTTGTCAATTGCTGGGGATAAGATGGAAGATGAAGAGGGTAATCAATCAGTCCAGTGACTTCTCATTGCATCTCAGGTCCAGCAGAAGTTGCCTGATCTTCCCTGAGAACTGAGTCAAAAACATTATTTGCCTACTATTTAAAAAAGTATTGTTTTAAGTGCTGAGGGAGATAAAAACTGACCCTGGGCACCTCTCTATGTTTCAGTTTCCTCACCTGTAAAATGAATGCTTTCATCTTAAAGATCTCTAAGGTCTCCTCTAGCTCAAAGTATAGAGCTTAATAATGCATAACTATAATATGCAACAGAACAGTATAGAAAGGTAAAAAGAACTACCTAATGCATGAGGGAAAGACAGATTGGTTTTATCAGTTGACTCAAAAACTTAACACACAGTCACTATAGCTGAAGGAGACCTTCCTTACTTTGATAGAGCATGCCCAGAAATCCAATCATATTAGCAGCTGTAAATAGGGCAAGTTGGACAAGTCATTTTACCTCTATAACTTTCAGGTTCCTGAGCTGTAAAATCAGAGTTGAACTAAACAATCTCTAAGGTGCTCAACAAACATTTATTGAATGAATTAATTAATGAAAGGAATGATAATAACATGATGACCAACATTTATACAACACTTGGCAGTTTGTAAAACCTCTTTACTTCTATTATCTCATTTGAATCTCATAACAACATAGTGAGGTGGATACTGAAGAAAAATATAATTCTTATTTTGAAGATGAGGAAACTGAGCTTTTAGAGATTAAGAGATCTGTATGGTCAAGCAGCTAAGAATCATCAGGGGTGGGGTTTAAATCCAGATCTTCCTTTGAACTCAATACTCTTTTCACGACACAATTGTAAACATTAGAACATAGTGTAGGATACTAAAGTTAGGAACAACCTGGGCTTGAGTCTTGTTTCTTACATTTACTAGTTATATTATCATAGGCAAATCATTTAAACTCTTTGTGTTCCAGTTTCCTCATTTGTAAAATGGAGAATATGACACTTACTGTATGTACCTAACAAGATTAAATAGGGCTATATAGGAGCAACTAGGTGGCACAATGGATAGAGCACCAGCCTTGAAGTCAGGAGGACCTGAGTTCAAATCTGACCTCTGACCAGACACTTGACACTTACTAGCTGTGTGACCCTGGGCAAGTCACTTGACCCCAATTGCCTCACCCCCCCAAAAAAAGTATTATGCTATTTTGGGGCAGCTAGGTGGCATGGTGAATGGAGTACTGACCCTGGAGTCAGGAGGACCTGAGCTCAAATCCAACCTCAGACACTTAATACTTACTAGCCATGTGATTTTGGGTAAGTCACTTAATCCCAATTGTACTGCCCTCTCCCCTCCAAAAAAGCAAAAAATAAAATAATAAATATTATTTAAAAAAATAAATAGGGATTTTGAAGTATTTTTAAAATTTTTCAATTTATCTCATTAATATCTCCAAATTGCATGTAAAATGCTTTGTTTGTTTTGTTTTTTGCTTTTTTTTCTTTGGAGGCGGGAAGGCAGGGAAGTTGGTGACTTGCCCAAGTTCATATGGCTAGTAAATGTTAAGGGTCTGAGGCAGGATTTGAACTCAGGTCCTTCTGACTCCAGTGCCAGTGCTCTATTCACTGCACCACCTAGCCACCCCTAAATTTTTTCAACATTCATTTTGAAAATTTTGAGTAGAGTCCCAAGTATTTTATACTGTCTGCAGTTATTTTAAATGGAATTTCTCTTTTTCTTGGTTCTGGGTTTTGTTTGTATATAGAAATACTGATGATTTATGTGGGTCTGTTTTATATCCTGTAACTTTGCTAAAGTTGTTATTTGTTTCAGCTAGTTTTTGGTTGATTCTGTAGGGTTCTGTAAGTATATTATCAGGTCATCTTCAAAGAGTGATGGGTTTGTCTCCACATTGCCTATTTTTATTCCTTCAATTTATTTTTCTTGTCTTATTGCTATCATTTTCAGTACAATATTGAATAATAGTGATGATAATGACATCCTTGCTTCAACCCTGATCTTACTGGAAGGGCTTCAAGTTTATACCCAGTAGAGATAATGCTTGTTTTTGCTTTTAAGGAGATACTACTTATTATTTTAAGAAAGGCTCCCCTTATGCCTATGCTTTTAATAGGAATGGGTATTTTATTTTGTGAAAGGCTTTTTCTGCATCTATTGAGATAGTCATATAATTACTTTTATTATTGATATGATCAGTTGTGCTTATTGTTCTCCTAAAATTGAACCCACTATGCCTTCTTGGTAGAAATACTATTTGGTCATAGTATATGATCTTTGTTATGTGTTGCTATAATCTCCTCACTAGTATTTTATTTAAAATTTTGCATCAATATTCATTAAGGAAATTGATCCATAGTTTTCTTTCTCTGTTTTTGCATTCCATGGTTTAGATATCAAAATTAAAAGGAATTTGGTAGGACTCTTTTACCTATTTCTCAAATAGTTTATATAGCATTAGAATTAATTGTTCTTAAATGTTTGGTAGAATTCTTGTGAATTGACCTGATTGAATTTCCCTCCATCCTATATTCCCCCTGTTTATACACCTCCCTCTGTCTCTCATTTCTCTGTCTCTGTCTCTCTGTCTTTTTTCTCTGTCTCTGTGTCTCTGTGTTTCTCTGTCTCACTCCTTTTATCTTGTTCCTCCTCAATAGTCTTTAGCTTCTGACCTACTTCACCCTCAATTTGCACACCCTTCCATCAAATCCCCTTTTTATTTTCCCCATCCCCTCTTATTTCTCCATAGGAAAAGATAAATTTCCATTCCCCATTGAGTATGTATATTATTCCAACTATGAACCAGCTCTGATGAAAGTAAAGTTCAAGTGATATTTAACCCCCCTCCTTCTTCCCCTTCATTGCAATAGGTCTTTCATGACTCTTCATGTGAGATAGTTTACCACATTATACCTCTCCTTTCCCTTTTCTCCCAGTGCAATTCTCCTTCTCATTCCTTAATTTTTTATATCATCCCATCAAAGTCAACTTATAAGTATATTCTCTATGTGAACTCCTAACTGCCATAATAGTGATACAGCTCTTAAGAGTTAGAAATATCACCTTCCCATGTAGATATATAGTTTAACCTTATTAAGTCCCTTATGATTTCCATTTCTTGTTGAAATTTTTTATGCTTCTCTTGAGTCTTGTATTTGGAAATTGAATTTTCTGTTTACCTCTACTCTTTTCATCAGGAATGTTTGGATGATTTCATTGAACATCCATTTTTTCCCCTAAAGGATTACGCTCAGTTTTGGCTGGTTGATTCTAGGTGGCAACCCAAGCTCCTTGGTCTTATGGAATAACAAGTTCCTTGTTCTATCTTTTAATGTAGGAGCTATTAAATACTAAATAATCTTGACTGTGGCTGTACTATCTTTGAATTATTTCTTTCTGGTTACTGTTTTCTATTTGACTTGAGAGTTCTGGAATTTGGTTATAATATTCATGGAAGTTTTCATTTTGGCATTTCTTTCAGAAGGTGATTAGTGAGTTCTTTCAATGCCTCTTTTGCCCTGTTGTTTTGGTAGAGCAGGGCAAGTTTTTTTTTTTTTTTTGATAATTTCTTGAAGTATGATGTCCAGATGTTTTTGTGTATTTGTTTGTTTTGATCATGGCCTTCAGGTAACCCAATAATTCTTTTTTTTTGAGGGCAATTGGCAATTAAGTAACTTGCCCAAGGTCATATGGCTAGGTTTTTTTGTTTGTCTGTGCATTAAGCGTCTGAGACTGGAACTGAACTCAGGTCCTTCTGACTCCAGGGCCAGCACTCTACTCACTGTGCCACCTAGCTGCCCCAACCCAATAATTCTTTTTTTGGAAAGCAATTGGGGTTAAGTGACTTCCCCAAGGTCACAAGGCTAGGTTTTTGTTTGTGTGTGTTAAGTGTCTGAGTCTGGATCCGAACTCAGGTCCTTCTGACTCCAGGGCCAGCACTCTACTCACTGCGCCACCTAGCCGCCCCCTCCAACCCAATAATTCTTAAATGATCTCTCCAAGATTTATTTTCCAGGTCAGTTAGTTCTCCAGTGAGGTATTTCACATTTTCTTCTATTTTTTATCCTTTTGATTTTGTTTAATTGTTTCTTGATGTCTCATGGAATCATTAGCTTCCGCTTACCCAATTCTAATTTTTTTTTTTTGTTTTTTTGTTTTTTTTGAGAAGAACAAGATCATTTAGTTTGCTTCCATCAGGATTCAGGCTCAGTTCTTTCTAGTTATATCTCTGGATGGCACATTTCTCACTTTCTTGAGTCATTCGGGATTAACTTATATCACTGCATTGCTGAAAAGAGTCCAGTCTGTCATAGTTGGTCGTCACAGATATGGTATGTCTGTGATTGTATACAAATTTCTTCTGATTCTACTCTTCTCGCTCAGCATCAGTTTGTATAAGTCTCTCCAGGTAATTATGAAATCCGTCACCTCCTCGTTTCTTATAGCACAATAAAATTCCATTACATTCATATACCACAACTTGTTTAGCCATTCCCCAATTGATGGGCACTCCTTTAGTTTCCAATTCTTTGCAACCACAAAAAGGGCTGCTAAAAATATTTTTGTACATATGGTTCTTCCTCCCACTACTATGATCTCTTTGGGATATAACCCTAGGAGTGGTATGGCTGGGTCAAAGGGTATGAAATTATTTATAATCCTTTGGGCATAATTCCAGATTGCTCTCCAGAATGGTTGGATAAGTTCACAACTCCACCAGCAATGTATTAGCGTTCCAATTTGCCCACATCCTCTCCAGCATTTGTCACTTTCTTGTTTTGTCATCTTAGCCAATCTGACTGGAGAGATGTGGTATCTCAGAGTTGTTTTGATTTGCATTTCTCTAATTAATAGTGATTTAGAGCATTTCTTCATATGCTTATAGATATCTTTAATTTCTTTCTCTGAAAACTTCCTATTCATATCCTTTGACCATTTCTCAATTGGGGAATGACTTGTATTCATATAGATTTGGCTCAATTCTCTATAAATTTTAGAAATGAGTCCTTTATCAGAGACACAGGTTGTAAAAATTCTTTCCCAATTTCCCACCTCCCTCTTGATCTTGGTTACATTGGCTTTGTTTGTACAGAAGCTTTTCAATTTAATGTAATCAAAATTATCCATTTTGCATTTTATAATGCTCTCTAATTCTTGTTTGGTCCTAAAGTCTTCCCCTCTCCACAGATCTGTCAGGTAAACTATTCCTTGCTTTCCCAAATTGCTTACAGTATCATCCTTTACACCTAGATCATGCACCCATTTGGACTTGATTTTGGTATATGGTGTTAGATAATGGTCTATGCCCAGTTTCTGCCATACTGTATTCCAGTTTTCCCAGCAGTTTTTGTCAAATAGTGCATTCTTATCCCAAAAACTGGGGTCTTTGGGTTTATCGAACAATAGATTGCTATATTCATTAACTGCTGGGTCTCCTGCACCTAATCTATTCCATTGATCCACTACTCTACACCTCTGCCAGTACCAAGCAGTTTTGATGACTGCTGCTGTATAATACAGATGAAGATCTGGCATAGCTAGTCCACCTTCCCTAGCATTTCTTTTCATTAATTCCCTTGATATTCTAGACCTTTTGTTTTTCCAAATAAATTTTGTTATTATTTTGTCTAACTCTACAAAGTAGTTTTTTGGTAAATTGATTGGAATGGCACTAAATATATAATTTAGTTTGGGTAAAATTGTCATTTTTATTATATTAGCTCGACCCAGCCACGAGCAATTGATATTTTCCCAACTATTTAGATCTGATTTTATTTCTGTGAGAAGTGTTTTGTAGTTGTGATCATATAGATTCTGGGTTTGTTTTGGCAAGTAGATTCCCAAATATTTTATAATGTCTACAGTGACTTTAAATGGGATTTCTCTTTCTATCTCTTGCTGTTGAGTTTTATTAGAGATGTACAGGAATGCTGAGGATTTATGTGGGTTTATTTTATATCCTGCAACTTTGCCAAATTTATTTATTGTCTCAAGTAATTTTTACTTGATTCTCTAGGATTCTCTAAGTATATCATCATATCATCTGCAAAGAGTGACAGCTTGGTCACTTCTTTGCCTAATTTGATTCCTTTGATTTCTTTTTCTTCTCTAATTGCTACTGCTAACGTTTCAAGTACCAGATTGAATAAGAGGGGTGATAGTGGACACCCTTGTTTCACTCCTGATCTTATTGGAAAGGCTTCTAGTTTATCCCCATTGCATATAATACTTGCTGATGGTTTTAGATAGATGCTAGCAACTATTTTAAGGAAGGCTCCATTTATTCCTATACTTTCTAGTGTTTTTAATAGGAATGGATGTTGTACTTTGTCAAAAGCCTTTTCTGCATCTATTGAGATGATCATGTGGTTTTTGCTAGTTTTGTTGTTGATATGCTCAATTATATTGATGGTTTTCCTAATATTAAACCATCCTTGCATTCCTGGAATGAATCCTACCTGATCAGGGTGTATTATTTTTGTGATAAGTTGTTGGAGTCTTTGGCTAATATTTTATTTAGAATTTTTGTGTCTAAATTCATGAGAGAGATTGGTCTATAATTTTCTTTCTCTGTTTTATCTCTTCCTGATTTAGGAATCAGTACCATATTTGTGTCATAGAAAGAGTTTGGTAGGACTCCTTCTTCACTAATTTTCCCAAATAGTTTGTAGAGTATTGGAATCAATTGTTCTTTAAATGTTTGATAGAATTCACTAGTGAACCCATCTGGCCCTGGAGATTTTTTCCTAGGGAGTTCATTGATGGCTTGTTTGATTTCTTTTCTGAGATGGGGTTATTTAGGTAATTCACTTCCTCTTCAGTTAATCTGGGCAATTTGTGATTTTGTAAATATTCATCCATTTCACTAAGATTGTCATATTTATGTGCATACAATTGGGAAAAATAATTCCTCATTATTTTTTTGATTTCCTCTTCATTGGAGGTAGATTCACCCTTTTTATTTTTGATACTCATAATTTGGTTTTCTTCTTTCTTTTTTTTTATCATATTGACTAAGGGTCTATCAATTTTGTTGATTTTTTCATAAAACCAGCTCTTGGTTTTATTTATTAATTCAATGGTTTTCTTAATTTCAATTTTATTAATCTCACCTTTGGTTTTCAGTATTTCTAATTTAGTACTAAATTGGGGATTTTCAATTTGTTCTTTTTCTAGCTTTTTCAATTGCATGTCCAATTCACTGACCTCCCTTCTCTCTGCTTTAATTAAGTATGCACTCAGGGATATAAAACTTCCCCTGAGAACTGCCTTTAGTGCATCCCACAAATTTTGGTATGTTGTTTCATTATTATCATTCTCTTGAATGAAATTATTGATTGTTTCTATAATTTCTTCTTTGACCCACCAATTTTTTAGGATTAAATTGTTTAGTTTCCAATTAGTTTTTAGTCTATCTTTCCATGGCCCTTTATTGCATATAATTTTTATTGCATCATGATCTGAGAATGATGCACTTACTATTTCTGCCTTTCTGCACTGGATTGTGAGGTTTTTATGCCCTAGTACATGGTCTATTTTTGAGTATGTACCATGCACTGCTGAGAAGAAAGTAAATTCCTTTTTATCCCCATTCAGTTTTCTCCAGAGATCCATCATATCTAGTCTCTCTAAGATTCTATTCACCTCCTTAACTTCTTTCTTGTTTATTTTGAGGTTAGATTTATCGAGTTCAGAGAGGGGGAGATTAAGGTCCCCCACTAGTATAGTTTTGCTATCTATTTCTTCCTCTAATTCCTTTAACTTCTCCTCTAGGAATTTGGATGCTATACCACTTGGTGCATATATATTAAGTAGTGATATTGCTTCATTCTCAATGGTGCCTTTTAGTAGGATATAGTTTCCTTCCTTATCTCTTTTAATTAGATCTATTTTTGCTTTTGCTTTATCTGAGATAAGTATTGCTACCCCTGCTTTTTTACTTTAGCTGAGGCATAATAAATTTTACTCCAACCTTTTACCTTTACCCTGTGGGTATCCCTTTGTTTCAAATGTGTTTCTTGAAGACAGCATATTGTAGGATTATGGTTTTTAATCCATTCTGCTATCCGCCTCTGTTTTATGGGAGAGTTCATCCCATTCACATTCACAGTAATGATGACTATCTGTCTCTTCCCTTCCATCCTATTCCCTCCCCTGTTTATGTTTTTGTTTCTTCCTTCTCCCTTCCCCTCCTTGAAGTTTTCCCTTTTGACCACCCCCTCCCTCAGTGTTCCCACCCAGTGACCCCCCTTCTTAACCTACCCTCTCCCCTTACTACTATTTCCCTCCCTTATAATCCCTCCCTTTAGTCTCCTCCTTTTCACCCCCCCCTTACCCTCCCACTATCTATAGGACACAACAAATTTTTATACTTATCAGAGTAAATTACTCCCCGTTTGATTCCAAACCAATGAGAGTAAATTTCAAACAATGCTCCTCTCCCTCCCTCCAATTCCTCTATTTAATGAATTTATGTGTCTATTCACGTTAGATTCTTAAACTTCACTGATTAATTTGATCCTTCTTTGAACCAGAACCAGTGAGAATAGTGTTTAAATGATGTTCCTCTCCCTCTTACTTTCCCTTCTTCTATAGTGTGTTTTGATGCCTCTTCAGATGGCATATTTTACCTTTTCCTAGCTCATCCTTTCCTTTTTCCCATTACAGTACCATTGATCCCCTTAATAGTCTTTTTTTTTTAGACTCCATGTTAGTGCATTCATACCCACACCCTCTAAGTATAACCCTTTTGCAGGTCATGATAATCATAGAGATTTCAAATATTGACAGTTATCAGCTCCACATATAGGGATGTGAACATTTTGCTCTTGTTGCATCCCAAGTAATGAGCTTGTGTTTGTGGGTGTGGGTATGTGCACTTCTGCATGTGTGAGTCTATGTTACCCTTGTTTACCTTTTTATGTTCTTCTGGAGTCTTGTAATTGGAGATCAAATTTTCCATTGAGCTCTGGCTTTTTCATTAGGAAAGTCTGGAAGTCCCTTACTTCATTAAACGTCCATCTCCTTGCCTGAAAGATTATGCTCAGTTTTGATGGGTAGTTAATCCCTGGTTGTAGTCCTAGCTCTCTTGCCCTATGAAATATCAAATTCCAGTCCCTCCGCTCTTTTAATGTAGAAGCTGCTAGGTCCTGTGTGATCCTAACTGTAGTTCCTCGATATTTGAATTGTTTCTTTTTGGCTGCTTGTAGAATTTTTTCTTTAATCTTATAATTCTGGAATTTGGCTACTATATTTCTTGGAGTTTTCAGTTTGGGATCTCTTTCAGGAGGAGTCCGGTGAATTCTATCAATAGCTATTTTATCTTCTGATTCCAGGACCTCAGGACAGTTTTCTTTGACAATCTCTTGGAGGATGTTGTCTAGACTGCTTTTCTCATCATGGCTTTCTGGTAGACCAATAATTCTTAGGTTGTCTCTCCTGGATCTGTTCTCTAGGTCAGTTATTTTTCCAGTGAGATATTTTAAATTTTCTTGCAATTTTTCGATCATCTTGTTTTTTTCGATTGACTCCTGCTGCATCATAGAGTTCTGAGTTTCAGTTTGGTTGTATCTAATTTTTAGTGAATTATGGTCTTCAATAAGTTTTTGAAGTTCCTTTTTTAGGGAGGTATTTTCTTTTTCCAAGTTGGTCATTGCCTCCCTGATTTGGTCTTTAAAATTTTTCTTAAGCTCCTCCAGGAATGCTATTTGGGCTTGAGACCAGATCATGTTTCCTTCTGTGGTCTCTGGTGTGGGCAGAGAGTCTATATTGTCCTGTGTGTTTTGTTGTTCTTGCCCTGCATAGTATGCTCGAATAGACTTTCTTGCCTTCCCCTTCTCCTTTTCAGCTTCCTTCCTTCCCATTGTGACTTCCTGTTTCTTAGTGTCTCAGGCTATGAGTTTGGGGCCTGATCCTTGACTTTGAATACCTCTGGGTGGCTAGTTTATGGCTAAGTCAGGGAAGTCAGTGAGGAATGTAGATGTGTAGGTGGGGTTGAGTCTGACCACTTCAGATTTCTGCCTCTATACCCCTGGGCTATAAGTAGGCTTTTGTTGGTGAGGTGAGGTGGGGCTAGTTGGGTCCCCTCCCTCTCTTCTCTTCAGATTCCTGGCTGTCTCAGTTACACCCTTTCTTGGAGATTCTCAAGCCTGAGGCTATTTCCATTAACTTGGGATTTCAGTCTGGGTGGGAGACTTATCTTTGGGTTTTCTGCTTCATGAAGGAGGGATGGGAGGATCGGAGCAGCTAGAATTTACTTTGCCATTCCAGCCCCTGTATCATACAGGCAGGCAGTTTCTAAATTTCCAGGCTGGGGGCTGAATGCAGCCTGAGAAGCCACTCTCTCCACTGGGGGCCTGATTCTCCTACCTGGCTCCAATGATCCGTTCCCTCTGCGAGATGACTGCGATTCGTCCTTGGTAAGTCTGCAGGCTGGGGCTTTTTCTCTCTCTGGTGTAGTCTGCTTGCCTGCTCTTAGGTCTGAGCTGTGCAGACCCCACGCGCTCTGCGCTCGACCTGTGCGGGCACTCTGGGCAACCTCCTGTGCTGGATTCTGCCACACTCTGTCTTCCACTGGGCTTCGTCACTCCGGAATCTGCTCAGATTTACCCTTTTGGACTTAGTGACAGAGGAGCTCAGCGAGGTTACTGCTTCCTTTCCGCCCCCAATTCTAATTTTTAAGGAATTATTTTCTTCAGTTGGCTTTTGTACCTACTTTTCCATTTAACCAATTCCATTTTTAAGGAGTTGTTTTCTTCAGTGAATTTTTGTACAACTTTTCTCATTTTTTTGTTCTTCCTTTACCAAGCTATTGATTCTGTTTCCATGATAGTTTTTTCATAACTCTCATTTCATATCAAATTTTAGAGCTACAGAATCTACAAAATGACAGAGTTGAAACAAATCTCCCACTGAAGAGAGCCTGGCAGGCTGACAGGAAGAGTCTATCATATTGCACTGGGAGCAGAGTATAGTCCTATGGGGGCTGTGCTGGAACAAATCAGGCCAGAGCAGACACTGGTGACTAAACCTCTGGCAGCTCTGGCAGTTTCCAGACTTCTCAATCCACAAACACCAAAGACAAAGTAAAAGGTCAGTGGGGAAACTCTGTTGGACCTGGGTGAGAGAAGAAAGTAGTTTGGCCCCTGCTCCCAGGGCCATGGAGGTGGTGGCAGCTGTGGCAGCAGCACCAGTAATAGCAGCAGCAGCAGCAGCAGCAGCAGCAGCAGCAGCAGCAGCAGCAGCAGCAGCAGCTACTTTTGGAGCTCTAGGCCAACAGATGGGGGGAGGGGCAAGTGGCTGATCAGAGAGCAATTGAGCAATTGTAGAAATCTCTTTGTTGGTGCCAAGGCAGGATTTTCTTGCTTTTCCTTGCTTGGATCTCGGTTGCAGCCTTGAGTGGTGGTACTGGGGTGAGGAGGAGTGCTGGCATGGCAGAACTCATGGCATCTATGGATAGGGACTCCTCCTCACAGTTTTGAGGCAGGTGCCTAGAAGTAGCTATGACAACAGTTACACAAAGCCCCAGAAATTTGGGACAGAACACTCTCTACTCTGGAGGCAAAGAGCTCAAAAGTCAAGTAACTGTTAGGGAAAATGAGCAAACAGAAGGGAAGGAATAAGACTATATAATCTTTCTTGGGTGACAAAGAAGATGAAAACATAGAAACAAAAGAAGATAACAAAGTCAAAACTCCTGCATCAAAAATCTCCAAGAAAAATGTGAATTTGTTACAGGCCATGGAAGAAATCAAAAAGGATTTTAAAAGTCAAGTAAGAGAAGTAGATTAAAAATTTGGAAAAGAAATTAGAATGATGCAGGAAAATAGCGAAAAATGAGTCAACAGCTTGCTAAAGAAGACTCCCCCAAAATACTGAAGAAAATAACACTTTAAAAATAAGCTAACTCAAATGGCAAAAGAGGTCCAAAAAGCCAATGAGGAAAAGAATGCCTTAAGAAGCAGAATTGGCCAGGTGGAAAAGAAAGCTAAATAGCTCACTGAAGAAAATCATTCCTTAAAAATTAGAAGGGAGCAATTAGAAACTAATGATCTTATGAGAAATCAAGATATTGTAAAACAGATCCAAAAGGATGAAAAATAGATGACAATGTGAAATAGCTCATTGAAAAAACCATTGACCTAGAAAATAGATCCAGGAGAGATAATTTAAAAATTATTGGACTACCTGAAAGCCATGATAAAAAAGAGTCCAGGCATCATCTTTTGAGAAATTATAAAGGAAAACTGCCCTGATATTATAGAACCAGAGGGTAAGATAGCAATTGAAAGAATCCACCAATCACCTCTTGAAAAATATCCCCAAAAGAAAACTCCTAGGAATATTAGAGCCAAATTCCAGAATTCCCTGGTGAAGGAGAAAATATTGCAAGCAGTCAGGAAGAAACAATTTGAGTATTGTGGAAACACAATCAGTATAAAACAAGATCTAGCAGCTTCTACATTAAGGGATTGAAGGGCTTGGAATATGATATTCAGGAGGTCAAAGGAGCTAGGATTAAAACCAAGAATCACCTACCCAGCAAAACTGATTATAATACTTCAAGGGAAAATGTAGATATTCAATGAAATAGAGGACTTTCAAGCATTCTTGATATTTCTTGGAGGCTTTTGATGCAGGAGTTTTGACTTTATTGTCTTCTTCTGGTGCCATTTTTTCATCCTCTTTGCCCCTTCCCCCCCACCCAAAAAAAAAAAAAAGATTCTATGGTCTGATTGCACTTCCTCTGTTTGCTCATCTTGCCAGTGAATTTCTTGACTTTTGAACTCTTTGCCACAGTAGAACTCTGCTTCCAGAGTGGAGAGAGCTGTGTCCCAAATTTCTGGGGTTTTTACAGCTGTTGTCAGAGTTATGAAGAGGGCTCTCTCTCTATAGCCACTTACAAGCTCTAGCATGCTAGTGTTCCTCACCCTAGGACCACCACCCAAGACTGTGACCCAGATCCAAGTAAGTCAAAGCAAGAGTGATTACCCTCTGAATAGTTGCTTGGTCCCCCTATAATCTGCAGGCCAGGAGCTCTGGAGGCAGCCATGTGGCAGCAGCTGCAGCCACTGCCACTTCCACTGCCCCTGGGGCAAGGGTTGGATCCTGCTATTCTTTCATTCAGTTCAAACGGAATTCCCTACTGACCTTTTACTTTCTCTTTGGTGTTTATGGGTTTTGAAGTCTGGAAACTGCCACAGCTACTGATGATTCATTCTCCTGAAGTCTGCTCTGTCCAGTCTGGCTCATGAGTCTGGGCCAGCATGGCACCTGTGGGACTGTGCTCAGCTCCCAACGTTATGCAATAGACCCTTCCTGTTGGCCTACCAGGCTGCCTTCAGTGGGAGATTTGTTTTTTTCTGTCACTTTGTAGGTTATGTAGCTCTAAAATTTGTTTAGAGTAATTTTTTACAGGTATTGGAGGTCCTGTTTTTACTCTGACATCTTGGCTGTGCCCCCAAGCATTCTTGATGAAAAGACCAGAGCTAAATAGAAAATTTGATTTTGAAATACAAGAGGTAAGAGAAGAATGAAAAATAAACAGGAAAGGGAAATCACAAGTAACCTATTAAAGTTGAACTGGTTACATTCCTACACGGAAAGTTGATATTTGTTACTCATGAGATTTTTCTCAGTATTAAGATAGTTGAAGGGAATACACACACACACACACACACACACACACACACACACACACGTATATGTATGAACGTATATATGTATTTATGTATATGTATATATATGTACATACAGGTGTATGTGTGTGTGTGTGTGTGTGTGTGTATACTTAGAGGGCACAGGGTGAATTGAATATGAAGGGATGATATCTGAAATATAAAATTAAGAGATGAGAGAGAAATTTATTGGGAGAAGGAGAAATAGAGAGATAGAATAGGGTAAATTATTTCACATAAAAGAGGTAAGAGAAAGCTGTTACAATGTCGGAGAAGAACAGGGAGGTAAAAAGGAATGAATCAACTTTTCTTCCATTGGATTTGGCTTAAGGAGGGAATAACATACACACTCAATCCAGTATCTTATCCTACAGGAAAGTAGGGGGGAAGGGAGGATGATAGAAGGGGGGGGGGATTGGGTGAGGGGGTAGTCAAAAGCAAATATTTTTGAAATGGGACAGGATCAAAGGAGAAAATGGAATAAATGGGGGGGGGGTGGGATAGTGTGGAGGGAAATATAGTTAGTCTTTCACAATATGACTACTGTGGAAATGTTTTGCCGACCTATGCATGTATAACCTATATTAAATTGTTTGTCTTCTCAGTGGGGGTGGGTGAGGAGGGAATAAGGGTGAGAATCTGGAATCCAAAGTTTTAAAAACAAATGTTAAAAATTGTTTCTACATGCAGCTGGGAAATAAGAGATACAGGCAATGGGGTGTAGAAATCCATCTTGCCCTACAAGAAAGTAAGGGGGAAGGGAGAAAGAGGTGGGATAGGGGTGATATAAGAGAGGGCAGACTGGAGTAAAGGAAAATCAGTAAGCTTGACATCTTGGGGGTGGGGGGTAGGGGAGAGATGGGGAGAAAATTTGGAACTCAAAATCTTGTGGAAATGAATGCTGAAAACTAAAATTAAATAAATTTGGAAAAAAATCCCTTTTTGAGTTCTTCTTTGGGAATGAGTCCAATTCAGATTTATCACTGAAGCTTTGTATGTAGGTGTTTTGACATTGTTGTCCTCTTCTGATTTTGTATTTTGATTCTCCCTGTCAACATAATAGCTTTCTATGGTCAGGGCTTTTTAAAAAAAATATAGCCTATTTCATGAGTTTTAAATTCTAGCTCTGCTTCTGGTGTATAGTAGGTACTGTCTCAAGCTTCTTGTACCTGGCTACTAGCCTGCTGTGCCAGGGTCTCTAGGCCTAGATATTTGCCTGCTGTGCCAGGACTTGTGGGCCTACTGGTTTGCCTGCTGCACTTGGGCATCTGTGCCTGGTAGCTTACCTGCTGTGCTCAGACCAGCTGATCCTGGACACTCACCTGCTGTGCCAGACTTGGAGACCTCACAGCTGGCCTGCTGTACTACTGGCCTGCTGCATTGGGGTCATGGAGCCTCAGGTGATGACCTGTGCTGGCACTGGTGGCCTCCCAGTTTGCCTGAACACTGCCTGTGCTAGGCTGTGTTCTCTTTTTGCCTAAGTAAGACAGACCTTTCCTGCAGTCTTTCTAAGTTGCCTTGGTTGGAATATTGTTTCACCCCATCCCTTTTTGTCAGTTTTGCCACCCCAAAATTCATTTTGAGGTGTTATATAAAGTTTTTTTAGAGAGGAACTTAGGAGAGATCAGGTGAGTTCCTTCCTTTGCCATCTTGGCACCACTACTCCCCTTAAAGTTATTAAAAACATTATCTGTCATTATTAACACTAATTCAAATAGGCTATCCCAGACTTGTTGCTTCTGCTGGCCATGGTGCTGACTGCTCTCTTGACATGACTAAAAAATTACATAATTGATCTTTCAAATGGAAGATTTCATATAAGGACTGTGATGACAGAAAAGTCTGGAGCTGTACAGGGTAAAAGTTTAAGAAATTCTTTGCAAAACCAATTTTGTCCCTTCCTCCCATGTGTCACCCCCCCCCCCCCGCCAGGCTATAGCCTGCTCTAGTAGAGTTTCTGTCATTTTTAAACTTGCATCTTGATTCAGGCCTTTAGGATGTCTCCTATGAATTAATCATATTCCTCTATGATAAGACATATTAGTTTGACTTTACCTTTACTTTAGTCACTAGATACCTAGAACCAAAAACCCCGATGGTTTCATAAGCTTTCCTTATGATATGATAGCAGTAATTTATTCTAAGTGCTTTCTCTCCCCACCCTCAGTAAGGTGAGACTTGTTGCTAAATTTTCTAAAGTAAAGAAGGTATTTTAGGATATGTATATTCCAAATTAACTTTGTCAGTATATTGGTAGTGGGACAACTTTGCTGTGACTTTTTATGATCATAAGTGATGCACGTTGGCATCAAACACTATGTGTATGTATGTATGCATATACATGCACACATTATATATACATATATGTAAAATACATACAGATATATCGATACATACATACATACAAGTATATATGTGTATTTATATTAAGGAGCTTGTGAACAAATTTCTGTCTATAAGAATATATATATATGAACTGTTTTTTCCCCTGAAAGTCAAGAACAATCTTGATTTCATTCTTAACCCAGAATTATATCATTTAAGGAAAGAAAGTTTTATATGTGAAGCTCCAGAAGGGAGACAACTCTCAGAGAATAATTCTAGAGATTAACAGGGCTGAAACTTTAGTGTATTTTCAGAGAGAGAGCTGAAAGTCCAAGATGAGAGAATACCAAGAACTAAACAAAATTTAGGGAAATAATGAAAGTTTAGGTCAAACACTAGATGTATGTAGTTCTTTTGCTTTGAAAAGTGGATTTCCTTCAATATTTAATTATATTTTTTGTTATTTCTGCAAATGGAATAATGAGAGATGTACATACTGTGAGTAACATACTAATTAGCCTCGTTATTTTATATCACATCTCATCTATCTAGAAAACAAAACAAACTTGCAGAAATACAAAGAGTAGCTGGAGACTCTATGCACATTTTTGAAGGCTTAAACATCTGAAGTGGAATTTATTTTGATTTTCTCAGAATCAGAGGATCTCAGCATTGCAAAGGACTTCAAAGGCTATGTAACTCAACCTATATTTGAGCAGCAGTATCTCTTCCAATTCATATTATATACAGTAGAATATGTTATACTCTTTGTTGTAAAGGTGATTCTTGCTAAGATATGTGCAGAACTAAATGACCTCTGAGGTCACTGAAACAAAGAGTAATATTTGGAGACAACTATCATGGTATCCTTAAATCTCTTTCCTCCAGGCTACATCTCACCATTTCCTTTAGTAGATCTTCACATGCCCTAGTCTCAAGGATCTCCTCTATCCTTCTTATTCTTTCCTTTGAATGTTATTTCAATTTCTCACTATTATTCCCATAATGTGGCCCTGGAAACCAAACGCACTACTCTAGTATTTATTATCTGATTATTTGTGTCTGATGGTATCTATCTCTAGAGTGGGGAAGAGGGAAGGAAGAATAAAAAGGATGTAAAAAGAAAAAAAAGAAATTTACATGATAACTTTATTATACATTTAAAAGTAAGCATTATGATTCTTTCATCAACCTGTCATTGGATTTTATGCTTTCTATGCAGACTAGACCTGAATTTGAATAATTTTTTGGCTTCTATATCATGCCATTAACACATATTGAGCTAGAAAGTCCTCCAAAATACCCACATCTTTTTTAGATAAATTGCTCTCTAGCCACAATAATCTTTACATATGAAATTGATTTTGACCTTCCCACACTTCCCAGTAATAAATCAATAAAATTATTAATATTAAATGTCATTTTATTAGATTTATCCCAATATTCTAGCCTTTTGAGGTCTTTTTGGATCCTGATTGTAGCTAAAGCTAGTCCTCCTGTTTACTATCACCTTAAATTTAATATATAATTTATACTTTAGTGTCATTTAAAAAAATAAACAGAACACAGTTATGGATAGATCCTGAAACTTTTTAGTAGCTATGCCTTTTCAAATTGACATTGAAAAATTGTTAATAATAATAGTTGGAATTTATGCATCACTTTGCAATTATTATATCATTTCATCTTCACAACAATCCTGATAGGTAGGTGCTATTTCTATCTTTATTTGACACATTAGGAAACAGAGATAGACAGTACTTAAATCACTTCTCCATTGTCATAAAACATTATTTATGTACATTTATTTATTGAAATGAATTAATATATTTTAAAGTTATCTTTTAATTTCAAATGTGGGAAATATCAATAGATATAACTCTCATAAATCAAAGCTCTTTGGGGTCCTCCTTAGGTTTTAACAGTATAAAAGTGTTCTGAATATTTTTAAGAGTATGAAAGGAGTCTTGAAATCAAAAAGCAATACTTAAAGACCCACAGAAGGAACTCAGATGAGGTGTTAGTAAGTAGTACATTAGACCTTAAGTAAAAGGGACTGACATCCATCTCAGGCTAGTTCTGTGCCCCGACAAGTGACTTTGGTCAGGTACTGTGGCCAGTGAAAAGTGAATTCCTAATGTGGAAGGAGGCTGAGAGAGCTTTGAGGTCAAGCCTTCAAAAGATCTCCATCAAAGAAGAGAGTCAGAAAGTGAGTGATAGAGGAATATAAATAAGAAAGGTAGAGAAAAATAGGAAGAGAAATAAAAGTGATGCAAAAAATCCTGAAAAATGAGTTAACAGCTTGGTAAAGGAGACATAAAAATACTGAACAAAATAATTCCTTAAAAACAATCAAATGGTAAAAGAGGAACAAAAAGTCAATGAGAATACCTTAAGAAGTAGAATAGGCCAAACAGAAAAAGAGGCACAAAATTCAATGAAGGAAAAAAAAATCTCAACAAGGAGAATTGACTAAATGAAAAACAAGGTACAGAAGTTCAGTAAAGTAAATAATTCATGGGGCAGCTAGGTGGTGCAGTGAATAGAGTACCGACTGTGGAGTCAGGAGGACCTGAGTTCAAATCCGACCTCAGACACTTAACACTTACTAGCTGTGTGACTTTGGGAAAGTCACTTAGCCCCAATTGCGCTGCTCTCCCCGTTCCAGAAAGCAAAAAAAAAATCATTAAAAATTAGAATTGAGCAAATGGAAATGAATGACTTTATGAGAAATCAAGAAACAATAAAACAAAACAGAAAGAATGAAAAAAGAAGACAATGTGAAATATCCCATTGGAAAAACAACTGACCTGGAAAAGAGATCCAGGAGAGAGAATTTAAAAATTATTCTACTACCTGAAAGTCATGATAAAAAAAGCCTATATATGATCTTTTAAGAAATTGTCAAGGAAGAGTGCTGTGATATTCTAGAAGAAGAGAGTAAATTAGAAATTGAAATAACCTATCGATCACCTCCTGAAAGAGATTCCAAAATGAAAACCCCAAGCAATATTATAGCTAAATTCCAGTGCTTCCAGGTCTGGGAGAAAATACTGCAAGCAGCCAGAAAGAAACAATTCAATTATTGTAGAGTCACAGTCAGGATAGCACAAGATTTGGCACATTGAAGGACTAGAGAACTAGGAATATTATATTCTGGATGGAAAAGGAGCTAGGATTATAATCAAGACTCACCTACCCAGAAAAACTGAGTATAATCTTTCAGGGGAGGGAAATGGAAGTTCAAGGGAGTAGAGGATATTTCAAGCATTCTTGATGAAAAGACCAGAGCTGAATATAAAAGCTGCTTTTCTTTTCTTTTTTTTTTTAATCCTTGTTCATTTATTTATTTATTTTTTCTTTTCTAAACAATGGCTTTATTAAATTCTGGTTTACATCATTCATTTCCGTCAGATTTTGAGTTAAAATTTTTCCCCATTTTCCCCTACCCACCACCCCAGAATAGCAGTCCCACAAGATATCCCCTCATCCAATCTCCTCTCTCCCATATCTTCTCCCATACCCGCTTTGACTTTACCATTAGGGCAAGGTGAATCTCTGTGCTCCAATGCCTGAACATCTTATCTCAATTACATGCAAAATAGTATTAATAATGGTATTTATGTGTATTTGAAACATTTAATTTTAAAACTTCGAAATTCAGATCCATTCCCTTCCTCCCTTGTCACCCATTCCCTCTGGGAAGATAAGCAATTCAGTATGGGTTGTACATGTATAGCTATGCAAAACATTCCCATAGTATATATATTGTAAAAGACTGACTATATTTCCCTCCCACCCATCCCACCCACCACCTGGTCCATTCCCTACTTTGATCCTGTCCCTCTTCAAAAGTGAGTACTTCCAACCTTCCCTCCCCCCAGAATGCCCTCCCCTCCATCATTCCCCCTCTCATCCCCCTTCTACTTACTCTCCTGCAGGGTGAGATATCCCATTTAGTATGTATGTCATTCTCTCCCTGAGCCAAATTCCATGAGAATATGGTTTTGCCTTTTTGCCTTCCTGTTCTTCCCCTCCCCTGCAACTACTTCCCCTTGCCTCTTCTACATGAGATAGTTTACCCTACCCTGTCCCTCCCCATCTCCTCTTGCCACATTCCTCTCTCACCTATTAACTTTACCTCTTATGTATCATCCCTTCCCACCAAATTCAACCTGTGCCCTCTATCCATGTATACCTGTAAACATATATACACACATTCACATATGTCTTCATATGCCCATATATCCTTCTTCAATTATTTTCATAGTGAGAAAGGTTTCATCAAACACAGTTATTATTTTTCCATGTAGGAATGTAAATGTTCAACTTTGATAAGTTCCTTTTGATTTCTTTTCCATGATTACCTTCTCAAGCATCTCTTACTTCTTGTGACTGAATGTCAACTTTTCTATTCAACTCTGGTTTTTTCCTCAAGAATGCTTGAAAGCCCTCTATTCCACTGAATGACCATATTTTCCCCTGAAACAAAATACTCAGTTTTGCTGGGTAGGTGATTCTTGGTTTTAATCCCAGCTCTTTTGCCCTCTGGAATATCATACTCCATGCCCTTCAATCCCTCAGTGTAGAAGCTGCCAGGTCCTGTGCTATTCTGATTGTGTTTCCACAATATTGAAATTGTTACTTCCTGGCTGCTTGGAGTATTTTCTCCTTGATCTGGGAATTCTGGAACCCAGCTATAATATTCCTAGGAGTTTTCTTTTTGGGATCTTTTTCAGGAGTTGATTGGTGGATTCTTTCGACCTCTATATCCCCCTCTGGTTCTAAAACATCAGGGCAATTTTCCTTGAGAATTTCTTGAAGGGTGATTTTTAGGTTCGTTCTTTGATCATGGCTTTCAGGTAGTCCAATAATTTTAAAATTATCTCTCCTGGATCTATTTTCCAGGTCAGTGGGTTTTCCCACGAGACATTTCACATTGCCTTCTATTCTTTCATTTGTTTGGATCTGCTTAACAGTATCTTGATTTCTCATAAAGTCACTAGCTTCCATTTGCTCCAGTCTAACTCTGAAGGCATGAATCTCCTCAGTGAGCTTTTGAGATTCTTTTTCCATCTGGTGAATTCGGATTTTTAAAGCATTCTTCTCCTCATTGCCCTTTAGGGCCTCCTTTCCCACTTAAGTTAGTCTTTTTTTAAGGTGTTATTCTCAGTCAGGCTGTTGACTCTCATTTCATACTTTTCCTGCATCCTTCTCATTTCTCTTCCCAATTTTTCCCCCACTACTCTTATTTGGTTTTTGAAATCCTTCTTAAGGTCCTCTATGGCCTGTTACCTGCTCATATTTTTATTTGGGGATTTTGTTGCATGATTTTTGACCTCACAGGCCTCTTCCTGTTCCATGCTTCGAACCTCTTTGCCCCCAAAATAGGACTCTAATGTTGAATTTTTCTGTTTATTTTGTTTCTTTTACCTAGGCATGTTGACACTTAATTATTTGACTTTTGGGCTTGTTGCCACAGTAGGACTCTGCCACCAGACAGGGGAGCTTCTGTCCCAAATGTTGGGGTCTTCACAACTTCCAGAGGTATTAGTTGGGTGGCCTCTGTGAAGCCTCCACACGTTCCAGCAAGCTGGATACCTACCCCAAGACCTCCCCCCTAGACAGAAATCCTGATCCACGGAGGTTAAAGCAATAGCGATTACCCCCCAAGAGTGATTGCTGGATCTCCCTTCCTACAGTTTGCAGACCAGGAGCTGAAGCTGCAAAATGGTGTCTGTGCCATGTCTCCTCAGCCACTTCTCTCCCCCAGTGGAAGAAGCCAATGTGTTCCCCAAATACTGGTCCCAAAGTCCATAGGGCACTAACCTCTCACTTTGTCCTAGGCATATCTGTGTTGATAATTCTGGCATCGCCACAGCTGCTGGTTTTCTGGCGTCGCTCCAGCCCGCTGCTGGCCAGGCCCTGGGGCTAAACTGTGACTCAGGCAGGTCTGGGTTCAGCTCCCACAGCTGGGAGTTCCCAGCCCACTGAGCTGGCCACTCCCTGCAGTGCTGTGGGGCTGTCCTCAGTGGGAGGTTAGCTTCTCTGTGTGATTCTGTGAGTGCTGGTGTTCCAGAAGTTGTTCAGAGTCCACCTTTTACATGGTTTGGAAGTCATGTGGGGGAGAGCGCCATGGAAGTGCTGTTTCTACTCTGCCATCTTTGAAGCATATTTTTTACTTTCCTTACTTTTCATGAGGTTTTGTTTGCCTATGTTTTCTTTCACAACATAAATATTACAGAAATATTTTGCATGATTACAAATGTATAACCTATATGGATTTGCTTGCCTTCTCCATGATGAGGTGGGGTATGGAGGGAGGAAGGGAGAAAATTTGAACATCAAAGTTTTAAAAATGAAAATTAAAAGTTGTTTTACATGTAATTAGGGAAAAATAAAATAAAATTCTAAATAAAAAGAGAAAAGAAAATTTGAGAGTGTGGTAGAGGAAATTCCAAAAAAATATCAGTATGTTATCAATACCTCAAAAGGCAATAGAGAGAAATCAATAGTTATCTTATCCTTATGCTCCTGTTATCATTTTATTTATTTATTTATATTTAATTTTTTTTTAAACATTTGATTTTAAAACTTTGAATTCCAGGTTCTTTCCCTTTCTCCCTCATCACCCACCCATACTGGGAAGATAAGCAATTCAATATAGGTTGTACATGTGTAGCTACAGAAAACATTTCCATAGTGGATATCTTGAGAAAGACTGACTATATTTCCCTCACTCCTATCCCATACCCCACTTATTCTATTTTCAACTATGACCCTGTCCCTTTTCAAAAGTGGGTGCTTCTAACTTCCCTCCTCCCTAATTTCCCTCCTCCCCAACTTGCTCTCCCCTCCATCATCCACCCTATCATCTTCTTTCGCCCTACTCTCCTGTCGGGTGAGATACCCTATTTAGTGTGTATGTCATTCCCTCACTAAGCCAAATTCAACAAGAATAAGACATTCCCTTTTGCCTTCCTGTTCTTCCTCTCCATTGTAACAGTTTTCCCTTGCTTCTTCTATATGAGACAATTTACCCCAAATTCTGTCTCTTCCCACCTCCTCTCATTATATTCCTCTCTCACCTCTCAATTTCACCTTATAAGTATCATCCCTTCCTATTCAATTGATCCTGTGCCCACTGTCTATGTATATCTGTAAACATATATATACACACTCACATATATTCATACACCCATATACCCTCCTATATAGACATATATGTATGTATGCATACATACATACATACATATACATATATATTCATTTTTATTGCTTTCAACATTTCTCATACTGAGAAAAGTTTCATAAGTTACAATTATTGTTTTTTCCATGTAGGAATGTAAATAGTCCAACTTTGATAAGTTCCTCATGATTTCTTTTCCTTGTTTACATTCTCATGCTTCTCTTGCTTCTTGTATCTGAATGTTGAATTTTCTATTCAACTCTGGTTTTTTCATCAAGAATGCTTGAAAGTCCTCTATTTCATTGAATGACAATATTTTCTCCTGAAATATGATACTCAGTTTTGATGGGTAAGTGATTCTTGGTTTTAATCCCAACTCCTTTGACCTCCAAAATATCATATTCCAAGCCCTTCAGTCTCTCAATGTGGAAGCTGCCACATCCTGTGTTATCCTTATTGTGTTTCCACAATAGTCAAATTATTTCTTCTTGGCTCCTTGTTATATTTTCTCCTTGATTTGGGAATTCTGGAACCTGGCTGCAGTATACCTGGGAGTTTTCTTCTTGGGATCTTTTTCAGGAGGTGATTGGTGGATTCTTTCAACCTGTGTTTTGCCCTCTGGTTCTAAAACATCAGGGAAATTTTCCTTGAGAATTTCTTGAAGGATGATTTCTAGGTTCTTTTTTTTGATTATGGCTTTCAAGTAGTCCAATAATTTTTAAATTATCTATCCTGGATCTGTTTTCCAGGTTAGTGCTTTTCAAATGAGATATTTCACACTACCTTCTATTTTTTCATTTGTTTGGATCTATTTTATAGTATCTTGATTTCTCATAAAGTCACTAGCTTCCATTTGCTCCAATCTAATTCTGAAGGAATTATTCTCTTTAGTGAGCTTTTGAGATTTTTTTTCATTCTGGGAAATTTGGCTTTTGAATGCATTCTTTTCCTCATTGCCTTTTTGAACCTCTTTTGCCATTTGATTTAGTCTATTTTTTAAGGTATCATTTTCTTCAGTCAGGTTGTTGAATCTCTTTTCATGATTTTCTTGCACCATCCTCATTTCTCTTCCTCATTTTTCCTCCACTTCTCTTATTTGGTTTTCAAAATCCTTCTTAAGCTGCTCTATGGCCTGTAACCAGTTTATATTTTTCTTGGAACCTTTTGGTGTAGTTTTTCTGACTTCATTGTCTTCCTCCTGTTCTGTGCTTTGATCCTTTTTGTCCTTAAAATAGGAATTTAATTTTGGATTGCTGTGCTTGCTTTGCTTCCTTTGCTTACTCATGTTGCCACTCAATTATTTGACTTTTGAGCTTTTTGCCACAGTGGGACTCTGCTTCCAGAGAGGAGAATTTTGTCCCAGATTTCTGGGATTTTTGTATCTGCTGGAACTATTAGTTGGCTACCCTCTCTGAAGCCTCCACATGCTCTGGCACCTGCTCATGCACCCCAGAACCTCCACCCTAGATAGCACTCCAAATCCAAGCAGGTTAAAGCAAGAGTGATTACCTTCAGAATGGTCACTTGGTCCCCCTATAATCTGCAGGCTAGCAGCTCTGAAGCAGCCATGTGGTGGAGGCTGCCGCACCTCAGCCACTTTTTCCTCTAGGGGCAGAGGCCTGACCTCACTCCCAGTTCCCAAAATCCACACTAACCTCTCACTTTGTCTTTGGCATTTATGGGTTGATAATTCTAGAAATCACCACAGCTGGAGGTAATCCATTCTCCTGGGGTCCCTCCAGTCCATGGCTGGTTGGGATGCCCAGAGGCTAAAACCATGGGCTCACATCAGGCTGGGCTCTGCTCCCAGGATACTGCAATAAACCTTTCCTGTCTGCCTTCCAGGCTGCCTTTAGTGGGAGATTTGTTTCTCTCTTGCACTTTTTGGGTTCTGTAGCCCTAAAATTCTTTTAGAGTCATTTTTATAGGTATTTGAGGTGGTTATGGAGGGAGCCCATGAAATCTTCCTGTTTCTATGCTGCCATCTTGGCTCTACCCCCTCTATCATTTTATTTAAATCTTTATGAGAACAATCTATAAGCATATTCAGTGCATCCTGTGTTAGTATGTGAAAAAATATGCAGAACTAATTTCAAATAACTAGGCAAACTTCCTTTAATAATTAAAGAACCTTTTAGAGGGAATGGTCAACTGCGTAATTGTGTCATAAAAAGGATCAACTCTTTTGAACATAAGCATAAACTAGAAAGTGGGTTGAATTATTTTGTTTTATGATTGTATGTGTTAGTGAATTTAATGTTACTCAGCAGTTTTCATTCCTTACTTTCTGTCTCCTCCCCCAAATCCGTACATAGAAATATGGGATATTGACTTAGGTAGGTGATTATGCAGGCACACATTAGCAGCCAGGAGATTTCTGAACTTAATGGGGTTGATTTGGATGTAAGCCATCCAATAAACTTAAACCAGGGGATTTAGTGGGGTGAAGGTGATAATTTTTTATTGTGTGTAGTGGGGGAAGAATGTTCATTTTATGAGTTCTAGGACAAAATGTTCAATTTATGAGTTCTAGGTAAGGGAGGGAATCATGTCGAATGGGAGACTTCACCAATGAACATGCTTAGTGCATTATAGGAATCTAAGGTGTCAGAATACATGAATGCATTGAGAAGTTCTCATTTACAGTGATTTGGAGCTCTTTGATGCTCACCAGTGATGTCAGTGCTCTGCTGTTTGCTGCTTACTTCTGAGCCGAACTTCTCTGTAGTGTATTATTATTATTATTATTATTAATATGTTGGAAATAATGCATCTGTGATAGGCATGAAATCTTAATTTTCCACTTGGAGTCATATCATTTCTTCTTAGAGCTTATGTTTTCTCATCTTCTTTCTGTTGCCTTTGAATGAGTTGTAGCTTTTTAGAGCCATTTGTTCTCTTTTTTCTATTTAGAATGGTATGGTGAATGATGGCTCTTTAATTCATAGCTGAGGTGACATATTCTCATAGTTGGATGAGCATAGTTAGAAAAAAAGCCAATCTTTGTGCCCAGAAAGATGATAAGTTTTTTTGACTGCCTATCTGGTGCTAATTTTTAAGTTTATTGTCTCAGGTATTTGAAGTAAAGCTAACAAATTACTTACAACTAATGTTTACCTCCTAGTCAGGATTTATTTATGTATTTCAGAGTATTTTGGCCAAGAGCCATGTAGAGACTGAAATTCCATTTTGTTCTCTAGTTCCTCTTTGATTGCCATGCATATGTGTTACCTGGTCACACATATTTTTTACATATATAGTAACTTATGGGAGACCCTACATATTTATGGAGGAGGTTTTCTTGTCACTTAATTTTCCACATTTGATTAAATATATCTTGTTCTGTTTAGCAATGGCAGACTGGTAAATATAAATACATTGGGATAAAAGGGTAGCCAAGAATGAGAAACAATAGAACTTATTAGTCAAACTACTTGGGAGAAAATTACCCATTCAGGAATGACTTTTCAGAAAATTAAAAAAAAATTGTAGAAAATTGATTTATGCCATGATATTGCACTGTATGTTAAAATTCCAAATAAATATTATAAAATATTTGGGAGTCTACCTGCCAAAACAATCCCTGGAAGTATATGAACACAATTTCAAAACTTTCTTCATACAAGTAAAGTCAGGTCTAAATTATTTGAAAAATATCAGTTGCTCATGGGTAGGCCAAACTAATATAATAAAAATGACAATACCACCTAAATTAATTTACTTATTCAGTGCCATACCAATTAATCTACCAAAAATCCTTTTATAGAGCTAGGGAAAACAATAACAAAATTCATCTAGAAGAACAAAAGTCCATATTAGCAAGGGAATTAATGAAAAGAAATGCAAGGGAAGGTGGCCTAGCTGTATAAGATTTTAAATTGTATTACAAAGCAGCAATCATCAAAACTACTTGGTACTGGCTAAGAAATAGAATGGTGGGTCAGATGAATAGATTAGGAATACATGACACAATAGTCACTGACTATAGTAATCTACCATTTGATAAATCCAAAGACCCCAGCTTCTGGGATAAGAACTTACTATTTAATGAAAACTCCTAGGAAAACTTGAAAATAGAATGACAGAAACTAGGCATAGACCAACATTTTATGCCCCATACCAAGATAAAGTCAACATGGGTACATGATTTAGATATAAAGGCTGATACTATAAGCAAATTAGGGGAGCAAGGACTAGTTTACCTTTCAAATCTATGGAGAAGGGAAGAATGTATGACCAAACAAGATAGAGAATATTATGAAATGCAAAATGGATGATTTTGAATATATTGAATTGAAAAGTTTTTGCATAAACAAAGCCAATGCAACCAAGATTAGAAGGGAAGCAGAAAGCTGGGAAATAATTTGTAAAGCCAGTGTCTCTGATAAAGACCTGATTTCTAAAATATACATAGAACTGAGTTGAATTTATAAGAACATAAGTCATTCCCCAATTGATAGTCAAAGGATATGAATAGACAATTTTCAGAGGAAGAAATTAAAGCTATCAGTAGTCATATGAAAAAATGCTCTAAATCACTATTGATTAGAGAAATGCAAATCAAAAGGTAAATTTGAGGTACATAACACCTATCAGATTGGCTAATATGATAAAACAGGAAAATGATACATGTTGGAGAAGATGTGGGAGAATTGGAACACTAATTAGTTGGTGGAACTGTGAACTGACCCAACCATTCTTGAGGACAATTCAGAACTATGCCCAAAGGGCTATAAAATTGTGCATACCCAGGGCAGTGAGGTGGCGCAGTGAATAGAACACTGGCCCTGGAGTCAGGAGGACCTGAGTTCAAATGCCGCCTCAGAAACTTAACACTTACTAGCCATGTGACCTTGGTCAAGTTACTTAACTCTAATTGCCCTGCCTTCCCTCCTCCAAAAAGCAAAGCAAAGCAAAACAAAACAAACAAAAACTGCGTCACCTTTGACACAGCAATATCATTTCTAGATCTGTATGCCAAAGAGATCATACAAATGGGAAAAGTACCCATATGTACAGAAATATTTATAGGATCTCTTTTTTTGGTGGCTAAAAATTGAACATTGGGGAGGCTAGGTGGCACAGTGAGTAGAGCATCGGCCCTGGAGTCAGGAGGACCTGAATTCACATCTGGCCTCAGACACTTAACACAAAAACTAGCCGTGTGACCTTGGGCAAGTCACTTAATCCCCAATTGCCCTCCATAAAGCAAACCCCCCACCCCCCCCCCAAAAAAAAGAATTGAACATTGAGGGAATGTCCATCAATTGGGAAATGACTAAACAAGTTGTGGTATATGAATGTAATGGAATGTGCTACAAGAAATGTTGAGCAGGTAGACTTCAGAAAATCCTGGAAAGGCTTACATGAACTGAAAATGAGTGAAATGAGCAGAACAAGGAGAATATTGTACATAATAACAGCCACATTGTGTGATGACTGACTTTGATAGACTTAGATCTTATCAGCAATGTAAAGATCTAAGACAAACCCAAAAGACTCACAATGGAAAATGCTATTCACAGCTAGAGAAAGTACTCTGTAGTCTGAATTCATATGGAAGCATACTATTTGCTCTCTTTTTCTTTTGTTGTTTTGTTTCTTCTTTCTGATGGTTTCTTCCATTGGTTCTAATTCTTCTTTACATCTTGACTAATGTGAAAATATATTTAATATGAATGTATATGAAGAACCCATATCAGATTGCATGCCATTGTGGAGTGGAGGGAGGAAAGTAAGGGGGAGAGTATTTAAAACTCAAAAGCTTATGGAAGTGAAAGTTGAAAACTAAAACTAAATTAATAAATAATTGCAAAAAAAACCCAAACCAAAAAGAAAAACAAAACCCTACCAAGTATTACCCCCTTGAGGTAATATTTTTAATATTTAACTAATTTGTAAATATTTCATACTTAAAAGGTAGGAAAACTTGTATTTTGAATATCAATACTCTTTCATAGATGGTAAATCACCACATATTTTGTGAATTGTGGAAAAACACATTCTCCAGAGAATCAAAGTTATTAGTAACTCAAAAGACAATGGAGAGATAGATGGTAAGTGTTAGTGGATTTCATAATTCTTTTTTTTCTTATGAAACATTTAATTTTAAAACTACAATTTTCAGATCCATTCCCTTCCTCCCTTGTCACCCAATCCCTCTGAGAAGATAAGCAATTCAGTATGTGTTGTACATGTATAGCTATGCAAAACATTACCATAGTAGATATGTTGTAAAAGACTGCTTATATTTCCCTCCCACCCATCTCACCTCCCACCTGGTCCATTCCCTACTTTGATCCTGTGTCTCTTTGATAGTGGGTACTTCCACCCTCCCCTCCCCCCAAAATGCCCTCCCCTCCATCATCTCCCCTCTCATCCTCCTTTCCCCTACTCAGGAGAGTGAGTGAGGGTAAGATATTCCATTTAGTATGTATATGATTCTCTCCTTGAGCCAACTTCAATGAGAATATGCTTTTGCCTTTTTGCCTTCCTATTCTTTCCCTCCCCTGCAACTACTTTCCCTTGCCTCTTCTACATGAGATAGTTTACCCTACCCTGTCTCTCTCCATCTCCTCTTGCCACTTTCCTCTCTCACCTCTTGACTTCACCCCATAAGAATCATCCCTTCCTTGGGGCGGCTGAGTGGCGCAGTGAGCAGAGCGCCAGGCCCGGAGCCAGAAGGACCCGAGCTCGGATCCGGCCCCAGACACCCAACACACAAACAGAAACCCAGCCGCGTGATCCCGGGCAAGTCACCCAACCCCAATTGCCCTACAAAAAATAAAGAATCATCCCTTCCCATTAAATTCAACTTGTGCCCTCTATCCATGTAGATCTGTGAACATGTGCCATGTACCCTTCTTCAATTATTTTCATAATGAGAAAGGTTTCATCAAACACAGTTATTGTTTTTCCATGTAGGAATGTAAATAGTCCAACTTTGATAAGTTCCTTTTGATTTCTTTTCCTTGATTACCTTCTCAAGCATCTCTTGCTTCTTGTGTCTGAATGTCAAATTTTCTATTCAACTCTGGTTTTTTCATTAAGAATGCTTGAAAGTCCTCTATTCCACTGAATGACCATATTTTTCCCTGAAACAACATACTCAGTTTTGCTGGGTAGGTGACCCTTGGGCTCATTCCCAGCTCTTTTGCCCTCTGGAATATCATATTTCATGCCCTTCAATCCCTCAGTGTAGAAGCTGCCAGGTCCTGGGCTATTCTGATTGTGTTTCCACAATATTGAAATTGTTTCTTCCTGGCTGCTTGTAGTATTTTCTCCTTGATCTGGGAGTTCTGGAACCTGGCTATAATATTCCTAGGAGTTTTCTTTTGGGGATCTTTTTCAGGAGGCGATCTGTGGATTCTTTCAACCTCTATTTCCCCCTCTGGGTCTAAAACATCAGGGCAATTTTCCTTGAGAATTTCTTTAAGGATGATTTCTAGGTTCTTTCTTTGATCATGGCTTTCAGGTAGTCCAATAATTTTTAAATTATCTCTCCTGGATCTATTTTCCAGGTCAATGGTTTTTCCCATGAGATGTTTCACATTGCCTTCTATTCTTTCATTTGTTTGGATCTGCTTAACAGCATCTTGATTTCTCATAAAGTCACTAGCTTCCATTTGCTCCAGTCTAATTCTGAGGGAATGAATCTCCTCAGTGAGCTTTTGAGATTCTTTTTCCATCTGGCAAATTTGAATTTTTAAGGCATTCTTCTCCTCATTGCCTTTCTGAGCCTCTTTTGCCATTTGAGTTAGTTTGTTTTTTAAGGTGTTATTTTCCTCAGTCAGGCTGTTGACTGTCATTTCATACTTTTCTTGCATCTTTTTTTATTTCTCTTCCCAAATTTTCCCCCACTTCTCTTATCTGTTTCTTAAGGTCCTCTATGGCCTGTAGCCAGCTTGTATTTTCATTTGGGGCTTTTGGTGCAGGAGTTCTGACCTCACAGTCCTCCTCCATGCTTTGAGCCTCTTTGCCCCTAAAATAGGAGTCCAATGTTGAACTTTTCTGTTATTTTGTTTCATTTGCCTAGGCATATTGCCACTTAATTACTTGATTTTTGGACTTGTTGCCACAGTAGGACTCTGCCACCAGACAGGGGAGCTTCCGCCCAAACGTGGGGTCTTCACAACTTCCGCAAGTTGGGTGGCCTCTGTAAAGCCTCCACCCACTCTGGCAAGTTGGATACCCACCCCAAACTTCCCCCCAGACCACAATCCAGATCCAGGCAGTTTAAAGCAAGAGGGATTAACCCCCAGACTGATTGCTGGATCTCCCTACAGTTTGCAGACCAGGAGCTAGAGCCACTACTGATGCTGCAAAATGGCTTCTGTGTAGCTGTTTCTTCAGCAGCTTTTCACCCCCAGGGGAGGAAGCTACACGTTCCCCAAATACTGGTCCCAAAGTCCATAGGGCACTAACCTCTCACTTTGTCCTAGGGATATCTGTGCTGATAATTCTGGAATCACCACAATTGCTGGTGTTCTGGGGTCCCTCCAGCTGGCTGAAGGCCCGACCACCCTGGGGCTAATACCACAGACCTGGGCTCGGCTCTGCATGCTGTGCTGTCGGTTCCCAGCGCACTGTGCTGCCTGCTCTCGGATCGCTGTGCTGGCCGCTTCCTGCAGGGCTGCTGGGCTGTTCTCTGCAGGAGGTTAGCTTCTCTGCGCTGTTCTGTGGGTGCTGTGGCTCCAGAAGTTGTTTGGAGTCCCCTTTCACATTATTTGAAATTTGTTTGGGGCAGAGCACATTGCAAATGCTGTTTCTACTCCACCATCTTGGCTCTGCCTGGATT